>JABVXU010000304.1:0-67964 GCA_013365365.1 Cruorifilaria tuberocauda
GGAAAAAGGGAGAGATATTCTATAATTAACTATTATTAAAATATATTCAATAAAAACTATCCGGTTCATCTTGTTGATATATTGTTATACCATTTACATATTACAAATATTGGATGAACTATGTCAACTGATTCAATTATTCCTTTACTCTCTCTCTCTCTCTCTCTTCACTACAAAAGGAGAAATTTTCAAATTACTCCAATATTTGACCTTGGATGAAAATTTAAATGTATGAAAACTGTAGCAGATATTTAATTACATAAAAACTATAAATAATATATCATTATTTATTAAATTTAGCTATAGTATAATTTACATATATAAACAAATTACAGTACAAATAACAGTAATGAATAGAAAATAAATAACAGTAATGGATATAACAGTAATAGAAATATCATGTATTACTTTACACATATATATATATTATACATTAAATAAAAGATTTTACTCTATTCAAGGAAATATATACTATTATTTATTACTACTATTATTTATACATATAATATATACTATATATACTATTATTATATTATTTAATTTTTTTATTATACTATAAAGTAATAATTCTAATTAATAATAGTAATGAAAAATAAAATAAAAATTACTAATACTATAAAATAATAAATGTTTAAATTCATACATTCATTCCAAAACTATTATTCCTGAATGGAAGGAAACCTTTTGGTGATAACAGAATTGGAATATGATAATACTGTAAAATAAGTGTTTGAAATCGTACATTCCAATATTCCGATATTATTGTTCCTGAGTGGAAGAAAAAATTTTTAGTGATAACAGAATTGGAATATGATAAAATAAAATGAATTCAATAAAAGAAAAACAAGAAATGAAAAGGAAAAAATGAGAGAAAAAGATAAGATAAAATGCAAAAGAAACAGAGGGGAATGATAAAGGAATGAAAAAAAGAAAACGAAAAGAAATGAAATGAAACAAAGAAAAATTAAATGAATAGAAATGAAATGAAAGTGAATAGAAATGAAATGAAAAGAAATGAAATGAAATGAAATGAATTGAATAGAAATGAAATGAAATGAATAGAAATGAAATGAAATAAAGAGAAATGAAATGAGATGAATGAATAGAAATGAAATGAAATGAATAGAAATGAAATGAAATGAATAGAAATGAAATGAATTGAATAGAAATGAAATGAAATGAATAGAAATGAAATGAAATGAATAGAAATGAAATGAAAAGAAATTAAATGAATAGAAATGAAATGAAATGAATAGAAATGAAATGAAATGAATAGAAATGAAATGAAATGGATAGAAATGAAATGAAATGAAATGAAGAGAAATGAAATAAAATACGATGATATCTTAGATTATTTACCGAAATAAAACACACAAACATATCAAAATTCATTTTCCTCAAAAATATTACAAGAATTTTGTTAAATTATTCTTTAGTATGATAATTATTATTCGTGTTTAAATTTATGTTTTTTTTTTTTTTTTGCAAATAATTTGTAATAAAATAAAAAAAATTTTCCCCACTAATACTGTAATCGGAATGGGAATTATATTTTACAACTGATCTATTCATCTAGAATAGATCCTGATTTGATTGAATATTTAAAGCCGGAAATGGATAGAAATATGAAAAGAAAAGATCAATGAAAATTTGCATTTTACGTGAATGGAAAGTGATACATGATATATGATAGATAATAGCAAAACCAAATATCTTCATATAGATGATGATATTAACATTGTATACCGATATAGCTGCTGAATCATTCTATAAAATTTCCAATGAATTCTTTTATCACAATACTTTTCCATTCGATCCATCCGCACACAACTACGTACCTATTCATTGGATACTTTTAGAAATTTTCGCATAGCAATTCAATTTTCATTTCAATTATTTCATTACTACTACTACAAATATAATACTATATATACGGACAATGAAAAATCGATTGATAAATTTGATATTTATAATTTAAAATAAATTATAAATTTTAACATGCTATCAATAATTCATCTCTATAAAATAGAAATTCTCAATCTTAACTGATAATTAAGAAGAAAAATTAACAAAATATACGCATGAAAAATCGATTGATAAATTTGATATTTATAAGATTTTAAATAAATTATAAATTTTAACATGCTATCAATAATTCATCTTTATAAAACAGAAATTCTCAATCTTAACTGATCATTAAGAAGAAAAATTAACAAAATATACGCATGAAAAATCGATTGATAAATTTGATATTTATAATTTAAAATAAATTAAAAATTTTAACATCTTGTCAATAATTCACTTCTGGGAAATAAAAAATTTGCTACTTATGAAATTTATCATTAACAATAAAGAAAGCGTGTAATGATATAATAATTCAATTTCATCCAAATAATTAATTATTTCATTATGTATCCGAAAATTAACACAATACAATAATACAAAAAAAAAAATGATTTGATAAATTTGATAGTTGAAATTTAACAAACCTGAAATTTTAATATCTTATCAGTAATTCTTCTCTATAAAACAGAAATTCTTAATTTTAATTTTTCATTAGGACGAGAAATTAATTCAATTTCATTCCAGTAATCAATTATTCCATTATGTATCTGAAAATTAATACAGCAAAAATTGATTTGATAAATTTGATATTTATAATTTAACAAATTTAAGATTTTAACATTTTATCAGTAATTCTCTTCTAGCAAACACAAATTCTCAATTTTAACTTTTAAGAAAAATCAACACAATGTAATCAAAAATCGATTGATAAATTTGATATTTGAAATTTAACAAATTTAAAATTTTATTATCTTTTCAATAATTCTCCTCTAGGAAACAAAAATTTGCTATTTGCGAAATTTATCATTAAGGAGAAAAAAGCGCGCAATGCAATTAAGGTAATTAGATCCATTCCAGCTTAATTCTTTTCATATAATCAATGGTGTAATTAGTAAGTAAAGTAAAGTAAGTGAAGTAGAGTAAATAAAATAAAGTGAGTAAAATAAATTGGTAACTATTTGAAAGAAGAAATGATTAATAATAATTGAAAATTAATCGGTTTCAATGTTAACAAGTGAATGAATGCGTTTTTGATTGAATTGATAAAACTTACCGTAGGAAATAGGATCATGGCTAATTAATTTATCAAGTTCAATAAATAGCTGACAAATTGATTAATTATTTCAATTTCTCACTCATTAAACTTCGCTATTAAATTAACAGAAGTTAATTATCAATGATGATTTAAAGTTAAAAATGAAAAACCCCCTCATCTGTGATTCTTTTAATTTTGATTTTTTTTTTAAATTATGTAATCTTCACTAGTCAATATTAATCAATCCTGATATTCATGAATTAATGCAAAGAAATCGATTTATATACTTTGAAATTAATCTAAAATTTATATCAATATGTAAATTATATAGGAAAACATTGATATAACAATTAATTTTTTTAATATTTAATGAGATTAAAACAAAAAAAAACACCCAGCATCTCTAGCATCTCTTAAAATAGAAACAGCGATCGATATGATATGGATAATACTTATTATTATTAATGTAATCGATAATAAAGAATGATACTTCTGATAGTCGAAAATTGATTTTAATAACTAATTAAATTATTAATAATAAAATCTTTTGTTATACAATGAATTTAGTTCAAAACAGTAAATAATTAATTAATTATTAAAAAATTTTTGAAAAGTAAAAAAAATAGGAATTATTACTTTTCAGAGATAAGTAATAGTTTCTTTATCTCTCTTACAAATGAGTATGAAAATGGTAATTTACAAAATCGATGAGACAGAAATGGTGTCACATTGCTGTAGTTCAGAATTATTGTGGACCGTGAAATAGGCACTGGACATGAGATGACCAGGTTGGAGTGATTTATTAATTTTACGATTTTGTGTTTTTCTGGGCGAGTTTAGCGCGAGATTATTTAGTCTAAGAAATGATTGATGTAGAATGATGTGAATTTACATAATAATAAGATGTGTATGATAATAAAACGAACAGAAACTTGTAAATATTCATATGAAACTGTTATTTTCTGGTTTTGTGACATTTGGGTTTTATGAATGAATCTAAGAAGTCGGAAACTTCTGATAGTTCAGTGTTTTTTCTCTTTTTGTTGCAATTATTAGATTTATAATCATAATATTAGATGGCTTTTTTTACTGAAAACCTGGAATGTTGAATAGGAGCAATTTTTATGTTACTCGTTCTTTCATTTTTTATTTCAGTTGCTTATTTTTCTATCCTGATTATGAAATGTTCAGGTTTTAATTGCGGCAAGTTTAAATGCCTCTTCAGCGGTTGCTAGGGTATAAGGATATCTAAATAGAGCTTCGTTATTTCATCATGTATACCGAAATGATATTATTAGATGTTAGCTAAGTGAGATTTAGGCAGTTTGCATACTGACGAGAGGCATATCCGGTTGTTAAGTGACACAGATACTATTGTGAATCTTTTCCAAGTTTCGTATTCCGGAATTTATTCAGGCTATGTATTATCAGCGCGTCGAATGATTGATTCAGCAATGCTTATCTTTCGTGAATTGGGATTTGAAAATTACCATTTTATATGTTTAGAATTAGCTAATCGATAATCGGCACTAAAAAGGTAAAATTTGTTTGACTTCTTTTGCAAAGGTCATATTCGATTTGATTACTTGTTATCAGCACAAAAAAGATGTAAGATCGAAGTAGGAGTCAGTACTAAAGCAAATGAATGTTGACGTGAGAGTGTTTTGGGAAAAGAATGAATTGGTTATATTACTTGACTTGAAACAAACTTGAAAAGACGAATCAAAATAATGTCGTATTGAAAAAGTGTCACTGTACTTTATGCCATTGTACGGTTGATATTAATTGATAGTTAATTATTTTCATCATCCATTATTTTCACCTTGATTATGAAGATCATTTCAGATGGAAGCAGTAAGGTCGGGTAATGTTGCGAAACTGGTAAATCGCTTGAGTAGAGATCTTTCGCAGCTGAACAAGACAACAACGACGTCATCGATTGATGTCAATTTTAGACGATCTGGTAAGTACTCTAACCAGTTTTGTCCTCTCCGAACGGCATAAGTTTTGATGAAATTCCGAGGCATATAGTAATTCCCGAAGTTCTTTAATTTTCAATATGGAATTTTGTATATTGGATTTGCTAATACTATAAGAAGGTCCTTAAAATGTCGTAACTAAAAATCGATGAATAAAATATTAGATTGGGAATAAAGAATGTTATTCTAATGAGTGAATATATCTATTACACTATTCCTAATTTAGCCATAGGATATTGTGATATATAGCTTTTAAAGGAGCATTGATTAGCAAGGCAGCAACATTAATTGGGCCAGGGTAGAGAATGTGGGTACTCGCGTGAAGTTTGGACCTTATAAATACCAAGAAAAGATGGATGGTTATCTTCCTTAAGTTGAATCGATTACAAGTCCAGAAGCTTTTCTTTTTTTTAAATCTCGTCTATAACCTTTCGTAATACTTTTTCCGCATATTGGAGATGATAGTCAACAATATGCCATTTGTCATCTCTTATCTCTTGTTAAATAAATATGCATTATTTTTCTCTCACTGCAACACAAAAAGTGGAAAATAAAAAGACTGAAAGAGAAACAGTTAGTGTAGACAAGTTCAAAATGAGGAACGGAGGAAAAGAAAGAGCGGTATTCAGTATGTGTCAAAGTAAAGATGACGCTTGATCTTCCTAAAATGGAAATATTTGTTTATTATTTTGCATTCCTTCTTTTCTTTTTTTATATTGCCCTTGCTCTGCACGGAAGGCCGATCTTCTTTTGACCGTTCAGTTATGTAAACGACCCAAATTGTTCTCAGTCGATCTTTCTAATCGTACCTTTGTATAATTGAACCGGTTTTTCTGCGATGATTGAATTGGTAGTTGAGTGTATTTGCGAAAACGAATCATGCGAACATTCATTGCTTTTGAATATTTTAAGCCGAATAAAGATGCGCCAGATAGATTACTCCATATATTTTTATGATAAGATTTTATTAATTCAATCATGTAGTAAAAAAATTTTTTGAATAACTATTTTAGTATGGGTTAATTCGACTAAATGTAAAAATTTATTTTTTTTTAGGCCGAAAAAATTTCAAACGTTTTAATAAAACTTTATTGAATTGATTAATTCCTTCTTTTTCTTTTCATTCATTGATTAATTAAATGTGCTTTTATCCACGTTTATAAGTTATAAGTTAATGTAGACAGTGTAAATGAAATGTTTAATATGATTTTAAAAAAGTAGTATTAGAAGAAATGATTCATCCAGAATGCAAATTGCAATAAACGAGAGGTGTTCTGTGCATGCGAAAAAAAAAAAAGAAGGAAGGGGAGATGATACTTAGTGCAGAAAGGCACAAATCGGTGCTAATATGATTTTTCCTGGTGTTCGTGACGGTGTTGGAGAGTTGAAAAAGGCACATTGTTGAGCGTACAAAAGTTTGTAAAGTCGTTATGTTTTCGGTGTTTTTATTCTTTTTATATCACCAAAAAGAATTAGGTTTGGTATCATTGCTCAAGAGTCCAGATCTTTTTTCTTTTCCTAAGTCTTATTTTAAAAGAATTTTGAGAGATATTGTATTATTCATTATTCTCTGAGTTTATATTCTATAAATTCGTCCCTATGGGTTCAATTGAAATGTCCTTTGGTTGATTTCTTTCAAGCTTTTGTGTTCATGGTCATATACAGCGTTATAGATAATATCTGTTAATTGTTATTATATTTTTGATTTTAAATCATACAATCATCCTTGGAATGCGAAAATTAACTTACGGATCATTGCTGCAAAGCGGAAAATATTTTGTCCTGCAAAAATGAAAATTCGTCTGGTGGTAATGGGCATGTTAACAAGAAATTTGAGCTATTTCATCTTAAGGGCAATTTTTTTTCCCCTAGAAATCATTAATTTAATTTTGGAGCTTCCAAGGTATACATTTTTAAGTATTAATGGATTACGGACATAGGATTATTGCATTACAACACCTTAAAATATCTAACTGTGAGAACAAATAAAATATAAATAGGCAATGAAGTGAAAAGTTACACGTTTGATTGGATGATATTAAAATCTGAAAGCTGTAGCGTGGCTTGGAATTGATAAAATATCTTAATACGAATGCTTACCTCTGCAGAAGTTTGTGTTCTTATCACTTACTTCAGCGCACTTTTTTTTCATTTTGATTTTTTCAATTGACAGGTACTATGGCGACGCGTTCGGCAACAGTGAGATATTCCTATAAAGCAGCACATGAGGATGAACTTGATCTGGAAGTGGATGATATAATTGATGTTTTAGAAGAAGCAGAAACGGGATGGATGAAAGGGAAATTAAGGAATACGGGTCGTATTGGATTATTCCCTACTAATTTCGTTCACTTCCTTGGTGAGTTTAGGTTGATATATTCGTCTTTTAATATAGTTTTTTTCTTTAAGAAAGTAAAATTGAATTTTAGCTTTACTTGTTACAAGATACTCACTGAAGTAACTTTTATTGTAAAATAAATGATACTTCATTCCCATAAAAAACTATATTCTGCGATATCACTTACTACAAATGTATTAGTACTTATACGATATATGATTTTGGTCCAGTTTTATGAGGAGATATTAAATTCAGTGAAAAGTAGGAAAAAATATAGCAAAAATGAGTTGTATTCTCTATTTTTTGTATCAGTTTACAGTTTGCAGAAATTTTTTTTCTTAGATAAAACAACGGGTAATAATGATACTTTGAAATCAAACGATGTGAAGAATTTTCCGAATAATATTGCTTCAGGTTAGTAGCTTTATAATGAAAATTATTAACATTTAGATGATTTTAGTTTGTGATTTTATAATAGTTTTTTTTACTGTAAGCAAGAAACCATCTTATTTTTTGTTCGACTAATTATTATCGTTTGGAATACTGCTAAGTGTTATGGTGTTCAATATGATATTTCCCTCTCCTCTGTTTAGCTCCCTATTATCTGGCACTTCCAACTTGAATTTAGAACATATTTTCCTTTCATCCGATATGAATCGTCATTGTCACGTTATTACCACTGTCACTTTATCTTTTTATCAGTAGTCATTGTGTAGCGAAAAGTAATCTGAGACTCTTGCAATTTCTTTCCTGTTTTCGTTGTGAATCTTACAATTATGCGATGAAATATGTCAAATAACAGATCCAGGAAAGGCAGAAGGACTGGATGTCAAAATTGTTGAGAGACGTCATCACTCCACATAAAGGAGTGATGATGGGTAGTCGGATCACACTTTTGCTGTTATTTAGTTTATGCTTTTGCTGCAATTAGCTAGAATTAAATCATTAATAATACAATTATTAAGAGTTTTGACAGTTGTTTGCATTAATTCATTTTGTCCAGATATTTGCAGGTGATCTGATGCCTCAAATGCCCACCTCACGGTTATCCGTAGTAAGTGAGCCATCGACAAATCGCGTAAATTACCACATACCTGATGCAACAAATCTAGGAAAAAAAGAAGCGAATACACGAGGTTTTTAACTTTTTTATTTGATATGGCAGACGTATCAGTTCTGGAAGTATTTGTCGTCTTCATTTGTAGGAGCTTTTCGCACCTATGGATAGGAATTTTCAGAATCTCTGTTCATCCATTTATGTTCAAAAATCTTAATTCTTTTCATTTATTTTATATTTTATACACAAGCCCCTTTATGTTATTTTTGAAAATTGAACATTAATATTAATCAGCGAAATGGTGAAGTCGCAAGCTTTGTTACTCCATTAAATATTGCATTCCTTTTGATTTTATGTAAAATATATGTGTGCTATTACAGTTGTTTTTACTAATCAAAAGATTTTTTTAAATCAATTTTAAAAATGATGGAGGTGATTGGTAACAGCTGTTGAGAGCACGTGGATGTATCAGCAGTACTGCTGTAATTTCCAGTGGAAACGGCTGAGTTTGTTTTAGTATCTCCACTGATGGCCGTCAATAAAACTTTCTGGATTTCTCTTCTCCTAATTTTTTGTATTAATGGATTATGACAATTTAAAAGATTTCATCATCTAGTTTTCGTTAAAAACTTATATTAGCCTATCAGTGGGTGAGATAATTGGATGACAATGGTGTTGTTTTGTACGTATATATTGAGTGAATGATGCTAATAATTGTTGTTGTTTATGGCTTATAGCAACTGCTAATGAATTTAGATCGTCTTTTTAATTTGTAACTTTTTTAGCACGTATTCTATTCACTTATTCGCCAAAACACGACGATGAGCTTGCGCTTCGTGAAGTAGGCCAAATAATTGGGATTGTGAGTAAATCCACTGAAGATCCTGGCTGGTTGTTAGCTGAAATCGACGGCAAACAAGGGTTGATACCAGATAATTTTGTTGAAATTTTAAGGCCAGCAGTTCCTGCCTGTACTGTAAATTCGGAAACGCATAAGGTAAGTTATAATTTTTTAGAAGGAGAAACTGGAAAAAAGAATGAGAGGGAGGAATAATTTTAATTAAAATCAAAAAATTATTTGTTTTTATTTAAATTCATTCTGAGAAAGTTCGGGTTCGTGGAAAATTTTTGAAAAAGAGCTTTTTCGGGCTCACAAATTTAGCCCAAGAACAAAATTCAGATGCCTTTGCCTCCAAATGTGCCAGCGAAACCAGCATCAAAGCCAGCATCAGTGTCCTTATCGGTTGGTTCTAGTCGTCGTGCTACAACTTCTTCGGTTTTCGCTCAAATGCATTCGAGTCTTGCCGATGCTTTCACGAAGCCACCAAAGCAGTTCGCTGCTAGGGTATTTGTCTTAATAAACTTAAGCAACATTTTGATGACTCACTGGAACAAAAAGTGCAAAATCGAAAAGACTGCTGAAGTCCATCAAAATGCTTGAGATAAACTTTATATATATAAAAAATTCAACGTTTTTTAAATTGTCACTCTGAATATCCTCATGAGATAAGTGCTGATTTCGTAAATAGATTAAGCCATTGTATTGCGAACTGATATTAAAATTTAAAACTTTTCAAAGTTCATCAGCGATTTATATTACCGTATGATTCTGATATGATTTGGGGTACTTAATCTACTTAATACCTTAATAATCCTGGATACATTTTTTGGAATTTCTGCAAGGCCGTTTTCATCATAAATCATAAAAATGAACCAGCGGCTTTGGAAGAAATGGGACTTATAATTTATGCAGCTAATGAAAGAAGCTTTATAGGAGCGCAATTTTTTTAGATTGTGAAAACAGAAGAAGACTCAACTGCTGAAGGGCAGCCAGGTGACCGGTTATCTCACATAACGGCAACTCGACCCAAACAGCCTAACAAAAGACCTCCGTCTACTGTTTTCAGAACGGTTCTGTCTTTCTTCATGATTTCAACTTTTTTAAACGTTTTGTTGATTCTATCCTCTACTTTTAAGAAATATATATATATAATATTATTGCACAATTCGACTTTGAAAATTTTTCTGATAAAAATAAATCAAATTGCAGAAATCGAATGAAACTTCAGTTGATGATGGTGTATCGGTAGCAGAGTCTGGGAAAATTTCGCCTACAACATCATTAACTTCGTTATGTAACAGTTACACACAACAACCTATATCAATAGGTAATTTCATCATTCTGTTTGCCCTGAGACATGCCTGAGATAAAATAAGCTGTGAACAGTCAAGAAATAGCTCTATGCAATTGACTGAGATTCATGCCAGTTATTGTACAATGTTTGAAATGATACCAGTAACTTGCTATTAAATTTTGAAAGAGGAAGAGAGGAGCAAAACTATTTTTCTGGCATTGTGTTTCCTTAACATAGTGATAATAAGATAATCTTTTGGATAGACACTAAAACTTAAAGCCTTTTTTCTTTGCAAAATAATTGCAGAAGAATTCTTTCTTGGATACCCCACCACTGCCGCGAACTGGGTTTCTATCGTTGATCTGTTAATTAAGTTTTTCCAGTATGGAACACTTTCAAATCACAGCTTATTTAATAATGTATGGTCCATTTCTCGCAAGCTGGGATTTTCCATACTTCATCACTGGTCTATATCCTTGATTCTTTGCATAATGTAATCCTTATCCATTATAACATTTTTTGCGTTTCAGCACCTTCTATAAAATCAATAAAAGTGCAACAAGCATTATCACCGAGGAGCAATAGCAGTGATATTAGTGATGAATTTGTGCCACGTAGTGAATATAATCGTTTGGTTCAACAGTTCGAAGAATTACTTGCAACAATGAATAAATTTCGGTTGGAAATATCGCAGAAAATATCCATGCTGGAAGCTAAAATAGCCAAACAGTGAGAGAGTGAGCACTTTGTTTTGCTATTTCTTTCATCTTTTTAGTATGCTTTATATGAATTTTGGAACATTCTTCCCAATTTTTTTTGATTAAGAAGTTTCAGTTGAACTTTTATATTGGTACGGGCATCCTTCGATAATCTCGGCGTCTTATATTTTATTAAATACGCTATTTGGACTGTGCAATTTAATCATATATCTGACGAGTCAATAACCAAATACACCTCATATAAATAATCGTAAAGCTTCGTCGTACTGAATTTAACACAGCGCTGAAAAGGTAGTTTTTCCTGGTCTTGTCCACATCTTGCAATATTCCATTCTTTGTTGTTTTACTTTGATAATTCGAAAAATTTTCTGAACTCTATAGATTGATTTTCGGCCCCTTAAAATGATACTTTACACGTTTTTTTCAGGGAAATTTTCGCGATTTCGAATTGTAAACCCAAAATCTTTTTTTTAAAAACTGTAATGTTTTTGGTATTTAAATTTGAATGTTTGATGTTTTTGTCTTGCCCTTATGTTGATCTTAATTTAGTAAAAATAAGTTACGAGATATTAGTAAAAGTCAGTCAAGGCTGCAGCTTATTGCGCGAACCTGCGAAACTCTTGTCCATCTCTCATAATTCTAAAAATATGTTGTGGTTAAATCAGTTTGAGCAATGATGGACGTGTTGTTGTCTTCCTTCGATCTAAAACATAATTTTTTTTGAATTTTATTCTTAGCTCAATTTCATCATGTGAAAGAAGAAAAAATTTTCTGTTCCCATCGAAGTGTTATTGCTTCAGTCATTTTTATGATTGATTTGTTCAGTTTTTAAAATTTTAAATAATGTAAATGATTGTTATTACTCATGTTTTGCTTTTATATGTTTTCGCTTTAGAGCCCTGTTTTAGAAATCGTGCATTTTTTTCCATTCCAAATTTAACTCTGTATATTTCTGTTTCTTAAATTGCATTTGATTTTACAATGATTTATTTCATCGTGCGATATGTGATGCGGCTTTTGAAGTGGTTTTTTTCTATCATCTTTCATATTTATTGCTGTGTTTTATTGTTTTACCCAAAGAGTCTCTGTTTGCTTTCTTCTTTGCCATTTGAAAAAATCTGATGTTTATAATTTTGGATGCAGGAAATTTCAATTACAAGCAAAGCTCCATGTTTCAAATCTCAAATTTTGTATAAGATTTAATTTGAAAGGATATTGACGTAGGAGGTAAAATCTAGTTTCTACTGAAGATTCTGTTTCCTTTGGAAACTGAGGTGGTTGGAAATTTTCGTTGAAAGATGGATGAATCAGATGGATAAAGGATGAATCAGATGGATGAAAGACTAATAGAGAATGAAGCAAGTGGTTACTTACTTTTTTGTGGATTTATAGATTTTTCGGACAGATGTTTGGACTTCTTATTTTCGTATGATTGCATCTCTTTTAAATGTATTAAAAAATAGTAGTATTACTCTTATGCGCTTCAGATATATTTATGATGTCGAATCATTCTTCCGGAATAAAAAATAATACTTAAAAAGTGACATAGAGTTAAGAGATGCATAATACATTTTTCTAAAAAAAAAATACCAATATTTTTTTTAAATTATTATTTCTATAGGGAATGTTTCATTGAATTTAAAATCGTAATGTTCGACATCAACGAATATTCTTCCATTGTATATTTGTTTCTATATTTTGTAATGTTGTAGTACATATTAGCTTGAAATGGAAACTTACAAAAAAAATGGAAGAAATAAATAATTGATCATGTGCATTTGGTACTGACAACTTGTTAACCTATGTTTTGGTTTAATTCACCACCATTTACACGTTTAATGGATTTTTTTTTTGGAGGATCTATCATCAATGATTAATGAAATCTTGAATAATATCCAGATAAGTCTTACAAACATATACAATTATTCGTTAGTCTAAATCTTGCAAGCTTTCCAAGTTTTAACTGAAGAACTGCGATTACGACAGCTTGAAAAAGGTCTTGGACGTAGTCTAACGTCGATATGGGAGGCATTGTAAAAATTCTTTCAATATTCAATTTATGATACTGACAAATTTCAAAGATATGAAACAAGGAAATCATTTTGATTTTAATGAGAGCAATATCTCGAGGGAATTTAGTTTGTCAGTTTTTTTTTTCAGGTGTATTATAAATTAATTGTGAATATTGGGATCTTTTGCTTTTTATAGCAGTTATGGTTGTTCATCGTTGCAATTCAGATGCAGAGTTTCATGGATTTTTGGCAAATGCTGGCACGAAACCTGTTATTGTTGATTTTTTTGCAATTTGGTTAATTAATATTCGATAATTGATTTTTATTTCAAATTTTAGAACTGGAAATCAAGTTTCTTTTTAGCCAGAGAGAGCAATTAGAAACGTTAGAAACGTTTTTCATTGTAACTTTTAAGGGAATTTGCTATTACTTTCATCAAGAAGAGAAAATATCTTTAAATATAAATGATATAAATTGTTGAAGGTGTGGACCATGTCGACGAATAGCACCAATATTTGAACAACTTTCCAATCAATATTTAAATGTTGTATTTGTAAAAGTTGATGTTGATAAGGCAAAAGATCTATCAACACAACAGGGTGTTACCGCAATGCCTACATTCATTGTATATATGAATAGGTATTATAATTTACTTCAAAATTTCATTTTTACCGTTTAAAGTATCTAAATTTTGTCAAAATACTATTTTTCGATTTAAGTAATCAAAGTTGATGTGTCGGATTAGAAAAAGTTGAGCATTCTATAAAAGTAGCTTAAAGTAGCCAGATAATAACTTTGAAATTTAGTTGTTAATAATGGAAAGTAAGATAGCTAATTTTCGGTGCATATTTAGTTTTTCTTTTCTAATAAAATTTCAATGTAGAGTCAAGGTTGATCTTTTGCGTGGTGGTGATGCAACGGCATTAGAAACGCTGGTGAAAAAGTGGTCGGAAAATGCACCAAAGGAGGACAGCCCCGTTGTGGGACAAACTGATCTCATCACATTTGTTGATAAGACACAAGTAGAATGCTTGAATGAAGATGATAATGCAACACTGAGGTATGTAGAATTTCAGTTTTTATCAACAGTGCTTTTCTTATTTGATTTGTTGTGCTATTGTAATTGTAATAAATATAAAAAAAGAAAACAACTAGCGATGAAATGATTTTTAGTTTTCAAAAAAAAGTAGCAATTATTATTTGATACGAAAACTTCTGTCTTAAGGCATCTTATTTCATATTTCAAAATATTATTAGTGAGAAGCAAGAATTATTTTCAATGTATTAATGTGCAGCAGTTTACATAATTATAACAAATCAGTAAAAAGCAAAAGATTATAATAAAGAACCGTTGAATTTTTCTTTTTTAATAATAATTTTCACATTGCAGGAGTCTTCTCAGTGGTGAAGGCGTGCTTACGTCCGATTGTGATCCACAGCTTATCATATCAATCCCATTTAATCAACCAGTAAAAATCCATTCCATTTATTTGAAGGGTAATGGTCCGTCAGCACCAAAAACAGTTAAAATTTTCACTAATCTTGCAAGTATTCTTGATTTTGATCGAGCAGCAGGTGCTGAAAGCGTACAAACAATTTCGTTTTCCGAAAAGGTATGTCTCATGAATATATAATATTAGCATTGTTGTTTCTAAACTATTTCTTGACTTAATAGTGGAAAGATAAAACAATATCCTTGGTATAGTTTGAAATCAAAATTTAGTATTAGAATATATGTTATCTGAATAATTCTATTTGTAATTAAAACAATTGTTCCAAATTTCTCAAACAAGTTGAATTTTCAGGCGGCTGAAGGGGAATTATACAATCTACGTTATGTGAAATTTCAAAGTGTAAAAAATATACAGTTGTTTGTGGAAGATAATCAAGGCGGAGCCGAAAATACTACAATTGAAGTCCTTCGTCTTTACGGAACACCTATTTCTGCAACGAATATGCAAGATTTTAAGCGAGTTAGTTCATTTGCATCTCATGTCGGCCCAATTATTTTCAGTATGATAACTGAGAGTTCTTATCGAAACTCAAATCTGGATCAAGTTTTTCGAAATTGTCACAAAATTTTTCAAGTAGATGGATCGAATTTTCGATAATTAAACCTAAAGAGAATGACGCATCGCTATGTCTCTCTCACTGTGCTACTTTTATGATATCGTATGTCATCATATGTAAGACTCATTTTTATTCACCACTTCCTTTTCAGGTTTCTGGTAAAGTTGGTGAAGTTGGACACTGATGAGCGGATCCATAAGTTAGACCCAACACTCTTTACCTGTTGAACGGAACAATACCATTCATGTGTGCATGCTTCATTTTCACCTTCCTCATGTTATATTTTTGGAAAATATGACATTGCTTACTTGTTGTTTTTTTAAAAGTTAACAAATTTTTTAACATTTACCGCCACTGAAATATTACTGTACTTTTCTGTGAAATAAACTTGTTTACGAATAACTTATTTGAAAATCACCATGTTAATAATGCTGTTATGCTGATTATTAATACTTTTAGGTATTATAATAAAAACAGCATGTAGAATTCAGCGTATTGAAATGCGAAATGAAGTTTACTACAATAAATTATATTCCTCATTGTATGATGTTGACATTGCTAATGAAATATGACGAATTTTTCTAGATTGAATTTAAGTTAATTTTGGAGCTGAACTTCTATTTTTGAAAATTGTTCAAAATTCTTTCATCGAAAAAATCTAAGTTTTACGAGCGCTTCTAAAATGAAGCTTAGAGGAAGCACTTTACTGCTTGTAAAATTCTGTGCATCATCGTAGAAGTAATGAACTTATTAGTTGAGCAGTTGATGGGGTTAATGTAATTAAATTGAAAGCCGAAGAAGTTATGGAAGTTGTAATGGAATAATTCGGGGATTCGCAAATGCTGTGATATTTTTCATTGTATTTTATTAAGTTCATGAAATTGAATTGCAAATATTACGATAGATTATTTTAATCAAGCAGAGGAGAGTAGGATTGAAATTTAGAAAGATGGATTAAACTTGGAGAATGTATTCGTGAATATTAATTGTGAGAGATATGACTTTTTATTTCATTGTGAACTATTTGTTGGTTTAAAACCAAATTTGAATTTCTTACTTCAAAAAATTAAAATTTTCGAACCAACTGGAAACCAGAAAGTAGAGCAAAAAAGGGCAATAGCGGAATGGACGTTGAACGTTTGATGCAAGATTTATCGATTGATCAGCTACAGGATATATATTCCAAACTTTGGTAAGGATCTTTTGAAGTGAACGAAGAAAATAAATAATTTTGTTTCTTATTTTAATCAAACAATATCCTGATTGTTTCTCCAATTCTTTTCATATCTCGATGAATGAAATTGCTTACTTTATCGTTTGTTTCTCGGAAGATAATAACATAAATCTTTTCTTCATTTATCATTTTTACATTCACTTCGTTTTGTTCTTCCTTTAAAATACTTATAAGTTTGAAAATTCAGCGTGGAAGTGGAAGAAAAAAAGGAAGAAATGCGTCAGATGGTCGGTCGTCGCTATCGAGATGTACTGGATGCATCCAATTCAGTTCGTCATGTAATGCAGATTGCTCATTCATTAGTGGATTCTATTCATGCTGTTCGAAATGTTGAAACTGTTCGTCCGTTTAGCACTGAACCTTCCATATCAAGTGCAAAACTTTGTCGGATATCAGCATTCTTGAAGTTATACTTATTGGTAAATTCTTTGTTTTTTTTTTATTTTTACTCAGTTCATTTCTGTGGATAGTTATATATTTCGGTTCCATGTTAAATAATTTTAATGATATCAAAGAATTAGTATGTATCAATACTTATTATGCAAGTGACTAATGCATCGCTCATACTAACATAAAATACATATTTCGAATATACTATTTACATATAGCCGTTTATCATGATATTCCTATGTCCTTATAAAACTTGCTGTTTTTTAATATCAGTGATAAGTGATGAAAAGCCCTTATAAAATACACGCTGTAATATATATATGCTATTCATATTTATAAGGAACTGTTAAGGTTTCAGTCTGAAAGCTAATATCTTGTTTTTTTTTAGATCGGTGAAAGCGACCCATTGTCGGATGCATTTATTCTATTGATTAGTGAAATTCTTCATCGTAATCTATCTACTGATATTATTGAGTCAAAAAAGTTTTTACGTCTGATTCATCAGATGTCACCGAAACTCATACGAACACGGCTGAAACTTGAAGACGAATTTGTCAATGGTTTAGGCGTATTATCTGATATAAATGAAACTTTAAATCAGTTATTAGCAATTGCAATCCTTAAAAACTGTTCAAGCAAGGACTTATTGGAAATTTTCATTGAGCAAAAAATGGTCAGTTGTATTCTTTTCTATACATCAGTTTCCTTTTAATTTTATTTAAGACTTTATTAGCTAAACTAGAAAACTTGTAGAATCGCAGACTTTTTCCGATAACAAAACAAGAATATAGATTACTACAAATTATATGTGACAATGATAAAAAAAAATATTCTTTTTCTTGCAAAAATTTGTTTGCAGAATTTCTTTTTGTTAACCAAATAATTCCATTTGTTAAGTTGTTTTTATCGCAAAAGTTCAGAACGTTAAGCTGTTCATCTCATATTTGTTGCTTCAGATAACTATCAAGAAGTCATTGAACAACTCGTTATCGTTGATTGATTTGGTATGGCAAGTTCGTCAAACTTTTGAATGTTTGAAACATATTTTTGTTGATGGTCGTTTAGCTACGGTGTTACAAACAATATCCTCATCTCTTTGGATTCCAAGTATGTGTATAGTCAAGTTGTAATTTAAGAAAGATAATGATAACGTTATAATTTTGCAGTACTTGAAAAAATTGAATTTTATAGGAAATCTGACAAATTCTCAGCTGAAGCACGAGTTTCTGCTGAAGTCACGTGTTAAGTTTATTACGAAAATTTTTGGAAAATTCCGACTCATGTATTTGGTTAAATAAGAAAATTATTCTAAAATTTTTTCTGTTCCTAAAGTTTTTAGTTTCGCTTTTTATATAATCTTAATAATTTTAGAAATATTGGATGAAATGATATGTGATGAAATACTCTACTTTCGAAAATGCATCAAGGCAGAAGTAACGGAAGCAAATGATCATTGTAAGCGACTTACTTTATCTCCCATCGACGAGAGCTCTTTGTTTTCATATTGTGATTCATTTTTGGACAAGTAAGTGATGAAATATTTTAATTAAATTTAACATTTGACACTTGATCATTCAAAAAATTTTGTTTGTCGGCTGGAGTTATTAAGAAATACTTTTGCTCAGGATCAAAAGAAAGTAATCTTTTCATAAACTCTGTGGCATTTTCTAAAAAAAAATGTTCTTCAAAATTATATTACTTTTAGTGTTTGTTCCGCATCTCAAAATATTGTAAAATTGAAATGTGATGTTATGGAGAATGCATCCTCATTGGTTGGTTTTATCAAAGTTCTTCTGGAAGCATTTGCCGAGGTATACCGTGTTCTTCGAGTTTTTCTTTTTTTTTATTTTCAGGTACTAAAAAAATGAATCTTTTTAATGCGAAATCTAATGATTAGTTTGTTCGGATTCCCGAATTTCTGTTTCCATAGTAATCATTTTATAGCATGACTGCAGTCAGCTTTGCCAATCTGTCGATTTATTAATGTCTTATTTTGATGGAATTATATTTCTTACATTTTTTAGAAGTGGCCATTGGTTGGTGACAGTACGGTAGTGTATCAGCGATTTCTTGGAAATACGGTCATCGAAAGGTTCCAGGTTTGTTTATCGGTTTCAAATATTTTACTAGTAAATAATTTCTTTTCCGGTTAAATTAACTGAAATAATTTGATGATAGTGTTTTACTGCTAAATTGAAAGTTAAGATATTAATATTTCATCGCAAACTAATTCGTTGTCTAATAATTTGAGTATATAAAAATGACAACTTAAAATAGTAAATTTATGAACTGATCGAGAGAAATGTTTTCATCCTTATTCCTATTGTTTAAGGAATTAATTACAAACGAATTATCAGTGCTGGTACAAAGTTTTCTAAGCAAAATTCTCAACATTTCTTGTCATCCGTCACCATTGTTCAAAAAACGTGCTCCAAAACTTGATTCACTTCTTGCTTCTGGCGTTTCACAGGAATTGATGAGGTCGGATTCCTTTACTTTTTAAAGTAATATCACAAGCAAGGTTTTGCACAATGAAATCTAACTATCCTTCGAAACTGAATTTTTCGTTTCATTTCAGTGTTGTTGAGGAATTTGATAGTGGCTTGCGTTCTTTATTAGATTTTATCAAAGAATATGAAACGATTGGTAAAGAGCAAACAGTAAATCAGCTTCGTGAGCAATTCTCCATTGCTGTTTTAGAAATGTTAAGGAGGTGAGTAGAGTAATTGCAGAATCTAGTGGTGGTAACAGTATTAATACGCGCTTTTCTGTTTGTCGCGACAAAGGATTATTAGCTTACTATTTCATTTGACCACAGCAGAAAAATAAAAGTTAAATTACATATAATTGCTTATATGACATATTTGTCTCAGTTAAGAGAGTTTCAATTCTTTTGTAGTTAACCAAGAGAATTCTATTGCTAACATTTATATCCATAGGTTATGTGCCATTGCGAAGGAATTCGATGTTTCGGATAATAGTTTAAGTGGTTCACAACATTCCAATCGTGCATTATGTATGGCTAGAGTTTATATTGCTTTGATGCACTCTCGTAATTCATCCATTTCTCTGTCTATGTCAAAAAATATGGAACGTATAATAGAATGTGCAAAAATGTTATGTGAAAGTGCTGAAAAATCACTTTGGTATGATTATATTTATTGCAGATTCGTTAGTTCCCATACACTGAAGAAATTACATTTTTGAATTCTGTTATTTCTTAGTGATTACTTTTAAATTTAAGTGATATCTTTGAAACACAGCAATATTTCAAATGTATCAGCAAATAATTATTGTATAGGAGACATAGTTTATAACAAAAGATGTTTTTAGAATAATTTTGATGTCGAACAAATTGAAATAAAATAGCAAGCTACCGTCATTTTTCTTTCATTATTGCAAAAAATTTTTCAATTAGAACTTTTGAAAATGAGAAGTTTTCAAGATTTGACAAAAACTTTATGGAATATCTTATTTCCTTTCCAGTGCTTATTTGGATGTGATCATTGAAGATTGCGCCGCTGAAAAAGAAGTGAAAAAGTTGGCTGAAGTGCACGATGATCCATTCATATTCATATCATATTTGCAGGTTCGTCATCTTTTCAAAAATATTTTTCAACTTATTTTTGTAAAAAGATTTATTTGCGTAATTTGTTGAATTATTTTTCAATTGAACTTTTCCAAATTAAATTTTATATATTTAGGAATTTGAAAAATTAGAATTGCCTGAAGTTGGCATAGTGGAAGTTCCTGTACAAATTAATCAAATTTTATACTCTTTTCTATACGATTTATGTCAGAAGGTAAGTTTTTGATATGATAAATTAGGAAAGGATTTTATCATTGCTTACTTTGAATCATTATTTATTCGGTAGACTTTATTAACAGTTGTTTTTAAAGTACTGTTCTATTGCTTAAGTGTACAAGATGCCAAGAATCCAACGAATTTTTAGCTTTCACTTTGATAGACTGTAATAAAATGGAACTTTTTTTTCATCTTATAAAAATGTGATATCACTTTATTATGTTTTGAAACCAAATTATGGTTCATTTCAAAAAAAAATCCAGCTTTAAATTTCAGATCTCCAATGATTCCATTGGTTATTTATGCACGCGGAATATTCGATCACACATTTTACAGCACCTTGAACAGTTGCTTCTTCCACTGTATTCGGTCGTTGCTCATTCTAGTGTAGAATTATCCTCTCGAATCGCTCTGCAATATCTTTTTGATATTCGTTTCTTGAATATTATCTTGCCAAACGGTGATATACGTCCGCTAATTCCTCTTTTAGAAGCAAAATTAGATCCGTTTGATTTGAGTCTTATCTCTAGTCCGCTTGAAAGAAATGCTCGGGTGGTGGCTCAACGTCATTCGGTTCGTAGCATTTTTTTTTTCATTCTTTTTCATCTTATCTCCATGGATGTTGTTTTGATCTTTAAATTGAAATTGTATAAAAAATTAAAATGCTCACTTAGGTAGCTAAAATAGGATAAGATATATTGCTATAAATCTCGTGTTAGTTTTGGTGTTACTATCAATATTGAAGACTAAATTAATAGATCAGATTGGCAATATCATAAATTTTGTTTTCCCGTAACTTCGAGTCTACTGTCATCTTTTCTTCCTTTTTCAGATCATTTTTGCTCACTTGCTTTCGGATGTGATAATTAACAAAGAACTTTCGCTGAGTGCATCTTTCTCGGCTGTTGTTGATATTGTACCTCGGATAAGTGATACACCGCGTCTTACACATATCCCACGTTTAACGAAAAATACGGTAAGGAATAGTTTATATATCGAAAAGTAATCAAAAGTCGCTTTTATCAGAGGCCAGTTAGGACTTCGAATTGTTGTATAAAATTTTGTTTGTTTTGATTATTAACTTCGCTTTTCCAGTTAATTACCCCAAAAAAAGATTAAATTTTCTAATCTTTATAAAATTTCAAAATTTTATAGAATATCGGTGATGTACCAGCTTCAACTGGTATAACAGCTATGAAAAAAAAAGAATCGAAAACTCAACAGCAACAGCAGTTAGAGAGTATGAAAGCTACACCATCATTTTCATCATTTTATAAAATTTCTACAAGCTGGTTCGGGAACACTCAAAACTAACTGTGATAAATATGTGGATATGCCTCAAATTTTCATAACTGTGATAGTGATTTGGAACATTAATTCATTAAATAATTTATTATCTCTTTTTGTGTAGCATTCTGATAGGAAATTTCCAAGGCACTAGAAATCCAAAATGTTTTCATATTACTAATTCCTACTGAAAATTTTCTAATGAAAACATGCAAGCTTTTAATTTATAAATACCTCCCAAAATAAAAGTATGACACATTCAACCGGAAAAATAGTAGTTCGGAACTTCATCATAAGATAAGATGGAATAAATGAGGACTCAAAACTCCGTATTTGTTAAATTTATCAATTTTTGATTGTCGATACCGATGTAAAAAAACAAAGTCCCCACAGAAATCTCTGTCACGTTTCTCTGTAACCAAAATAAAATGATGGATGGAGATATGCAATATGCCTTTCACTGTTGCATTCTAAAACGAATTGTCCTCATTTAATGAATGATTGTCATCGAATATATCATTCGAATCCGTGATTTACTTGAACATAATAATCGCTATTTGACTTTCATCAGTTATTCCTCTATCTTCGACAAGTTTCAGACGTAAATAGCCATAGAGAAGATCGGTAAGCAAAAAAATCTAAAAAAAATGCAGATATTAATGGAGAAATAGAAAAAAACGCGAGTATTCATCCTTTTGCGAATTTTAAGAAATGATTGATCAGATGGATAAATTTATAGCATCAAATGGAATTCCGAAACATTTTATCAAAAGTAACAGAAACGAAGATCAGTGAATGAGTACCTGGGCAACGGAATAAGTTAAAGTAATAGCAAAGTAAAAATTTGCATTTCCTGAGCCGGTAACAATCCACATTTGCCACGTTACTGGTGCCAAGACGATCGTTGCTGACAGCGCTCCACCGACAATTAATCCCCAACGAAAATCTGCAGGAAATAATTAAAAAAATGAATACCGAGATAATTTTTGATGAAGTTTCAATCAGAAGATTTTTAAGTAATATTTCGAAAAGGTATAAATTTTCATATTTCTTATAAAATAATTTCCGTTTATCGGAAACTGATTGCCACATTTATAACAAATAAGAATATAAAACCAACATTTCTTTAAATTTTCGAAAACCGGTAATAAACTCAAATAAATCAAACTATCAGCCATCGAAGGGTATGATGCAAAAACAGAAATAAGAATCATTAGTTGAGTTAGAAGTAGAAAAGTATTTGATCTGAAATAAAAGCATCTAAATATTGAAATAAATGCATTCAACCGAAAGAGTTGAAGATATAACTCATATCTAATTAGATATTCTATATAAGAAATTAAAAGATTGAATTGCGCCTTTCAGATTAGGCCCAGAATTTTTGAGCATTTTTGGCAATGCAAAAAGACAAGCAATTTAGACCAAAGTAGACAATTCATATTATTAAGTTTAGCAAAAAACGGTACCTTAATGTCAATGATAATGGTACGAGATAAACAAGGATATTAATTTGAAATACCCAAAGAAAAAAACGTCGAAAATGGTCGAAAACTTCAATGAAGAAATACCAGAATATGCCAACATTTGGTGTTAAGTCACGAACATCTAATCTAAAAAATATTAAGTATTAAAGCAAAGCAAAGGAAATCAAATTTAAATCGTAATAAGAAAGGAACATAAAATTGAACAAATTCTTCACCTTTCTGTATATTTTATACTTTACGGTAAAGACACTAAAACTTACAAAAACATATATGTCGAATCAACGAAATTCCAATTGTTTTCATTTAAAAAATAATTGAACAATAGCAATCCAATCAGCATAATGATGGAAAAAGTAATTATTAGTACACGTTTTCCAAGCGTCGAGAATTTCACCAGTAAGGCGCAGATGTAAACAACTGGATAAAGTGAAAACTGCACAAGTACGCTATATAATATGGAGCTAAATAGCAGAGAACCTAAAAATTTATACATATTAACCCAACTTCACGATAAAAATTCATATCTAGCATCTATATAATGCTAATACTAATTTAATACAATCCTAATTTGATAATTAATATAATGCTAATCTACAAAATGCTAATGTGCACTAATTCTAAATTGCAGTTTTTTCTTTCTTCATTCTCAATGCTGTACAATATGAAGCAATGATAAGTTTTTTCACTATAACTTGTTATGACTTTATGGCAAGCTTTTACATAAAATAGAACAGGCCTCAGTTTCAAACGAGGAATAGTTAGCGATAATATTGATAAAGTCAATTCTTAAGAAAATTGCAACCTTTTACAAATGCCAAAATAAAAAGAGCAGTGATAAAATTGTAAACAACTGAGAGGCTGAAAATAGCACAGGCGGCAACAGCAACGGGATTAAGCATATAGCTGGAATTCATAAATGTAACATACTGAAAACAAACGTTAAAAAAATAGTCGAAACTTCTAACTTTTAAAATAAAATTTATGAATGTAACAGTTTGAAAAAAAAAATTTTTTTTTAGTTTTACTTTTGAATACAATACAAACTTCACTTACCATTTCGAAACCAAATCAGCAATTCGTTCGATGTTTTCTGCACTACTTCCCTGACTTTTTAAGTGAATTGCTGCTGCCATGCGCAAAACTTCACTCGTCACTACATCAAATGACTAAAGAAAAAAGATTTCAAATTCACTAAGTTTTCAGAGTTACATGTCGAGCTAAATAAAACCTTGGGAAAATATTTCTGCATTTTTAAATAAGTCTATGTATTACGAACACAGAGTGAACGATAATCGGGATAATTGCATGAAAATATTTAATAATTCATGATACACATTCTCTTCAAACGTTAAGCGGAAATGACTATTAATTTTGAGCTGATATTATAAATTCATTATGATAAAGCAAAGCTTCATACCAAGAACATTATCAGCAGCAGATTCGGATGATCGATTAATGCAGTGAATAAATATAGCAGTATTGGTTGCTAAAAATACTTAATTTCAACAATTTATCAGTTAAACCCATTCGATAAAAAGCTGAAGCGAACACATAAAATATTTATGTTCTTAAAAGTTTACTGCAAATATATCGATAAAGAACTATTTCTATTTATTGTTATTTGATTAGTGAAGAGTTAATTGATATGAATAGACATACACAATGTATCATATCGCCATCATACGGAGAAACGCCATCTCTAAGCATATGTATTCCATCAGTAAGCCTTCGGAACGAATTCTGTGGTACATTTAATTCCGGACGCTTTTTGAGAAAATCGATGCAATAAATATACGCTAGTACACGAAGAAACACTGCTAATATGCATATTCTGTAAATAAAGAACCAATTGTTTCAATTTATCTGGTTCAAATACTAACTTCAACTTCCTTATAGAAATCAATTCCATGATCATTCATAACGCACTTTTCATTTCCATGATAATAAAAATCTACTATAATATCAATATGGTAAACTATTCATGCGAATTAATTTGTCAATTTAAATTATCTAATCTTTGTTAAATTATTAAGAAATATCTATAAGTTGTTATGGAAAATCCGCTCCCGAAAGTACTCTCAAAATGTTTTCAAGCTGCTTCAAAGTAATTCAATTACTTCGCAGTATCAGAATTATATAAAAACTATAGCAGTTAGCTTTATCACATTACATTTCTGAATATTACTAATAATACCAAAATCTGTGATAAAAAAAAAATTATACGATAGAAATGGCAATTTTAAGACAATCACATAGTAGAAATATTGAAATTACTAAGTTCACATACTCAGAAAACTTACAACAATCTGTTAATAGGACGATTGTTCGATAAGATCGTGTACCAATTGTTCACCATTTTTGACTAACACTATTAAATCATTTCTCCATATTTGGGAAAAAATAATCAGGATTCATTATTAAGTTCGTAATTATAAGTAACATTAGCTGAAAAAATATAATGCAATGAATTGTCCAGTCATGCAAAGAATTTAAATCCATTGATGATCGAAAAATAGAAAATTCAAAACCAAACACATCTACGACAGTCAAAGCAATTTCTTACTTAATATCTAACTAGGTACATTTCATTTGTAATTTTGTCTAATTCAATTTAAACAACAACTTCTATAATAGGTTGATTAGTGTAGCCATGAATAATGCGATAGGTTAAAATTTATCCACATTTCCTTGAATTTTATCAAAATGATTTTGATGATTTATTGACAAGGAAAAACAATCGTGGGACATTTACTGAACAGTGAGTTAGTGAGTAAAGACAATAGCGAGTAAAGAATATTTCTATAATGAGAGTTAAAACACTATTATGAAATGACAAATGAAACTACTCGAGAAACAAGTTATTTCTAAAGTAAAGAAATATGAAAGTATAAAATAATCAATGAAAGTAGAGCATGCAAAATAGAATATCAACATGCAGAGTAAGCAAGTGAAAGAAATGAAATTGTTCGTTGTATGGTTAGAAAAAGGAAATTCTTTATCTTTATTTCGCGTACATCAAATTATCATTCCTAAGGTCAACTCATGTATAAAGAAAAAGCAACCATCACTAATGATTTCGTGTATCGTATGAACATATCGGTGTTAACATTTTCAACAAGTCATCTACAATCTTAATTTAAAATTTACTCAGATCCTGAAAATTAAGACTGCTGAAATGATTTAAGCAGATTTGTCGAATTGAACACAAAACATGATGAATCAAAACTGTATGTGCGAAGAGTCAAAAAGGGCAGTTTTATGCGTGATATATGTTTGATCACACTATACTTCCACTTACTTAACCGATCATATCACCACGCAAAACATTTAGAACTCATTAAAACTTCTCATTGAGGAAATATTTGCATGAATTAACTGATGGAAGCACATTCTGTTGAAATGTTACTATGGGATAATCAACTTACAAATTCTGTAAATGAAGAATTGAATTCGAAATAGACTACAAAGTTAGATTAAAGATATCTCAACACATCGTGAGATCCTTAATATCGATAATAAAAAAAAGACTCCAATAGTTCCGATGGCAGTATTTTTTAGTTTTAATGACTTAGTCAAAGGACTTTAGATAAAATATTCACACCAAGTTCTAATTAAAAGTGTAAAAATTACCAAATTAAATTATCTGACAATTTGACAATCATTAAGAAAATATTTTGAAATAGAAGAAAGAGGTACGAAGTAAATACTGAAGCACGTCACTGCTGCTGGATCAAACATTTATTCACAACTGAGATAGAATATCTTCGCGACGTCGCTTGCGTTCCGTTTCAAGTTGTTCAAAGAACTGATCTATATCTTCTTTTTTCACTTCTCTTCCTTCATCAGCCAATCGTTTTAAGTGATTTCCGAGCTTCTGTTTCATTTCTTCATACCCTGAAAAATAGATTTCAGAAGCTAATAATGTATAGGTAATGAACAGATAAATCACAAATTCATACCTAAATTTAAAAGTTATACGAAATTTGCTACCTCGAAAAAGTGTTATTGCTCCTTCACGACCAGCCACATCAATCAATGCATTTGTCATAACGCGATCATCATCTTTCGGTTTATCATTATTTTTATCGCTGTGTGATTCAACAAATGTTTGCAAACAGTCTGTTAAATCAGTCAAGAACTGGAGATTGTTGTCCTCGTAAAAATTCTGAAAATGACTTGTTAAAAATACTCCTATAAGCTAATCTATAGAATGATTATTAGCTAGCCAAAATCCTTCCTCATGCAGACATTTCTAGTTTTTTCTCCCAATAAATCCCTTATAATCTGAAATCTTTGGATAAAATCAATTCAACCTACCGAACAAATTCCACATTTACATAGACGATTTCGCCACTTATATGAGTTGAAAAACAGAGAACACGGCTGACTGTTTTCGTCTGTTTTAGTATTCGCTTCAAGCCATTTCAGTTTACATAATTTATCATTGGCAGACATTTCTTTGTATGTTCCGTCAGCATATGATAGAAGGAACGTGAAACGCGTGACACAATTTCGACAAATAATTTCCTCCACTTCACTTGTATCAACACTGCCAGGTGTTTCCTCCAGATGCTTAAAAATCGTATAATGATATATTCGTTAAAATATTGTAGAATTATAATTTTTTCGGTTTTATAATAAATTTATTATAAACAAATAACCATATATCATACAACATGTATTCTACTTTTTCCATAATAATCTATGGCTCAAACGATGGATAGATTGAATGGAATGATTTAAAAATCGAAAAAAAAGCGACCTAGAGGAAATCAAAGGGATTTTATACCTGAAGATGAAACCAATCCTCGCACACGATACACTGTAACATTTCGGAGTCGTTGTATTCTTCGCATGGATATGGACTATTGCAAGTACAGTAGAGACCATCAAAATTATGATTATACTGATTTCGCTCATTAAGTGGCTTCTTATCCTGAAAAAGAAGATGGTAAATTTCATACTGGTAGAAAAAATTTTTTTAATTAATTTCAAAATCAATAATTTTATCAGTTGATTATAAAACTAAAAATCAGCCGCATGACTTCCGATCGACGTCCCATCTTAGAATATTTAATCTTAGATAGGATATATGCATAATCCTTGCATTCAAACTTTGAAGCAATTCAAACATAACTTCCACAGCGCACGAGGTTTTTAGGTCGGACTTCGTTGATGACAAGGTGTCGCAGAACACATATAGAATTTTAGTGAAAGTGAGTTAGAGCTAAACTGCTCTATAGCCTAAGTCAAATTCCTGACCACTTTATGGAAAGCTGATTTCTTCCTTTATTTATATAACATTAATTCTGTGAATATTACTTTATACAGTGCACAAGCACTCTTGAATTTAGAGTTCCCACAATCGCAGCAAAAGTTCCGTTTTGTATACAATTCAACAAGTTCATGACCATCATGACAATTGACGCTACAAGCATAGCAAAGTGCAGCAGGTCCGGTAGTACTTGTACAATCACGACAGGAATACAGTGGTTGTCGCGGTTTATAACCCTATAATTCTGTGAACTTGCACTATTTGAAACTAATAAAATAATAATTTCCTTTTCGTTTGTTATCTAGTAAGCCAGAAATATACAGTCCTATGAAGCATCAAAATTATAAATTCAAAACAATCCTGTAATCAATAACTACAGCATAACTAATCATATATATATATATATAAAATAACTATAACATACTTTGATAAGAACTACTTTTAACCAATAAGCTAATACTTTAACATTTACAGTAAAGTCTGAGTAATAAAACCACGCTTCACAATTCAACTAGAACTCTAATCTATGTATTAAAAAAGACAACCTCCGGATATGTGCAAACATTAGCGTTAGCTCCTCCTAGCAAAGCCTCAGCTTCTGCTTCAAGCTCTTCGTGTGCTTCAATAACTTCATTTAATGTAACCAATGGATCATCCGGTATCCTGAATGATAATATATCGAAGAAATAGATGATATTAATTGTTCATATTATATCGACCTATAGTATTTATTTCTAAGCTGTTATTAATCATGGTTGCTTCTCTAAATTATCATTAAAAAGAAGTGATTCCGATATTTTACATCTTTTCATACCGTATAGTACTACTATTACCATTCTCTAATGCAATTGGTTTTCCGACAAGCATTGCAAGCAGTCATTAATGACGATCTGAGCAATATTCAAATTGTAAATTCCATATATCCAATCTGGGGCTACTGTATTAATCGGGTCGCTTGACCTGATTAATCCGTAAAAACGATTTTGCTGATCTTTCCGAAATATGTCTTGTTAGCTTTTAGCATCATTCAAAAATGACATTCGCGATAATTATTCAAGTGAGATTCAGATACGAATGTTCCACATTTGCAAATTGTGCAAATAATCACATAATCAACCGTTCGTTCAACCTACTAAGAGATTCCTGCACTTCCTAAATGAATTTAGTATTTCCCCCTTGTCAACATCTGTCTCACTGACCGAATCAAATAATTATGCATGGAATATTATCCCATTCTCAAGAATTTATATATCCTTCCAAAAAAAAAAAAAAAGAAAAAAATGAATTCAAAATTTAGGTCTAAATCCCGTCAAAGAGAAATCAAAGAAAACGGTAATATCCAACTTATTTAATTTCCTGCTGAGTGATTTCCAGATTTGATTTTCGGCTGATTTTTGATAAATCTTGTTTCTAAATTTAAATGAATGAAAACAGACAGCTATGCCCCGGGAGCTTCAAGCATTAACAGAATAATACATAAAAATATATTTTCCGAAATCTTTCAATTAACTGTGAGAATCAATTAAACCCGTAAAAGCTCCAAAACCATATGAGCTTCTTCTCGAATAATTTCATCATTGAGCTAAAAATCGTGATTCAAAAAAAACAAAAAAAACAAAGGAAAAACACTGACAACTGAGAAATCAAACACAACTAAATTTGATATTAAGGTTTAACTTATAAATAAATAAGCAAAAAAAAAAACACATACTCAGAGTTATTCTCTTGTTCTGTTTCACTTTGATGATTTCCATTATCGGCTTCAACAATATTAGGATCATTTCCCGGTATGTCTTTTTCCATACTCTTTTTAATCTCAAATTTAATTATTCGCAAGTAATTCTACAGTAATTTCGTTGCTCATTCGACTTATCTTTCAGCTTTCGTCTTTGGTATTAAGCTCTTTTTTCGGAACATCATCTTGTGTTATCTTCACGTAAACTATACAAGTAAAAATTAAAATTAAGAAATTTGAAAACTTTAACTAAACTTTTTTTTTTAATTACTAATTAAGTATCAGTAGAAGTTGGTAACTTTATAAATGCATCATATTTTGGGTTCATTTTGAATTTAAATACAGTTTTTTAAACAGTATACAATTACGTATACAATTTTAATTTAGAATCCAGGCGATAATTCAAATGATTTCATGTGAAATGTCAATTTCTTAACTGTTATAAACATATTTATTTATAGATCAAAATAAATTTGAAAACAAAAAAAAAAAAGAAATATCTTTCACAAAGATATCATGCAAATCGATGGTCGAGCCATTTCATGGGATCAATCAAGTAAATAGAGACGCAGGCTAGAGGTACTCGGTTGCAACAGATAAGTGCTGATAGTAGCACTGATAATCATAGTAATCAGTGGGTAATTACTTAATCGATTGTTTATAACTTATATTTTGCATATTTATAAATTTTTGAAATACATTCGTAACGATAATTGAATGTGTTTGTTTGTAAATGATAATAAGCTTTTTAGTTTTTATTGAAATTTTACTGATGTTTTTGAAATTCACGCTTTTTATTTACGAAAAAAGTGAAAAGGTTATTGAGGTCAAATGTGTAGTGTGCATGAAAATTGACGTTAATATGTAATATTGAAATTAGATTTCATGCATGAAATGCTGTGTTGTGCAGGATAAAGTAAGCATTAGCATTAGCATTAGTAGTTTTTCGATAGTTTTATTAGCTGTCTGATTTATGCTTTTTCAAAATTTTCGAAGGCTTAGTATCATTATATAAAGAATAGATGGTTTTACTGTAAGAATGGATAACTTTAATAGGAGGGAAATAGGTTGATTACTTGTTTTTTTTTTAATTTCAAGAAGTTTGATTTTTTTTAAATTAATCTATATTTTTTTATTGTAAATTTTTATAACTCCATGTAAAGGTAATGTTTTAATGCTTTGTTAAAGTTCATTCGCTTATATATTATTTTTAGCATCTTGTTTGAAGATATTAATGAAAACTTGTAATTACTTTTTTGTTGACTTAAAATTCTCATTGCTTGTTTTCAGAAGTGTCATTGTATAGTTGACGAAACGGGTAACCAAACAATGGCCTTGGCCATTTTCGTCCCATAAGATGCAAATAGATAGAATGGATGATAAGACACGATTTTGCGGTCTTTCTTGGTGTGTACGAGATACTTGTGGTTTGACTTGCGCAGTCTTTACGTGGTATGTATAATAAATGCTCTCTGATTTAAGTTATTTAGAGACTTATCTGTATTATTGCTTTTTTCCAATGTTAAAAATTTCGTCTTCATTTCCCATTATTTCTTCCGAGCATCTTCATAAATTTTTTACTAGGTATGGTGACTTTAACTTCTCTTTCTTTTATGCAATTCCTCTGCTGCTATAAAGTATGACGAAAAAAAGTGGAAAATTTTTTAATGACTGGTTAATGTTGACAAAATTTCTTCGTGTAGATCAGATATTATTTAAAAAATATGCTCTGATATGGTCACAGTAATTTTCCTTTCTGATTTCCTTATGTCTTCCTTTCCTTCCCAATTGTATAAAATTTATCTATTTTAGAAGAGATATTCCTGCATTTTTGATTTTAAGATCGAACGAAAAGGAATTAGCTGAAAGTAAGGTCTTATCATATATTATCTCTACATTCTGTTCATATATCAGAATTTGGTTTTTTCCAGGTTCCTCATTTTATATGGGGAATTTTGCATTTTGACAGTAATGATGGCATCGTGGTCCAAGCATGTCGTTCATCAAACATTCCACGCTATTGTTTTCCATGTCCTTCTCTGCCTAGCATTCTCATCGCATATTAAAACTATGTTTACCGATCCTGGTGCTGTGCCAAAAGGTAATGCTACCGATGAATACATTCAGCGATTACAATTCACACGAAAAAGTGTTATCTACAAGTGCTCGAAGTGGTTAGTTGTTAATTCAATATATTTTTCAATGGTTTTTATGTAAATTTTAGTTTTTTATTTTCTTTATTACATTTGAATTGCTTCTTCCATACTTTTATCCAATTTCTTCTAATTGTATGTATTTAAATGGTAGCTTTCTTACTAAGTTACAGTCTTATTGCGATGAATGAAAATTAGGAATATCGTGAAACGCTTGCTCTACTGCTTAATACGAGTTGAAACATCACATCTTAACTTGTATTTCCTATTGATATGTTGATAATAATTATAGAATTTATGTTTCTGAAAAATGACAACTCCATAATTACTTATTGCAGTAGTAGTGTGAAACCAGAACGAGCACATCATTGCAGTGTATGCGGAAGGTGTGTTAGACGAATGGATCATCATTGTCCCTGGGTAAATAATTGTGTTGGTGAAGGAAATCAGAAGTACTTTGTACTGTTCACGGTAGTTTTTTCTTAGTAGGCCAGATAATAAATTAAAATTAAGAATATTTGCAGAAAATTTTCATGAAATTTGTTACTCAATACAGAGATGATATAGATATTTTTTGTTGAAGTTTTCCAAACTCTTCATCTTTTCTAGTTCTAATTAATATTTCAATATTTGTATTACCAAGGTTAGCGATTGTAAACTGTGTTGCTTGTGAATCCTAAATTGCAGAGTCCAAAATATTAGTAAATATTATTAAATACATTCAAAGTTGAAAGCTGTAATACGTGTCAGTTTGCTGTGATTTATTTTATCTCATATGTTGTTTTATTGTCTTATTTAATAGTATCTTAAAATTTATCACAGATGTACATAGCTCTGTTATCTATACATGCGGTATATTGGGGAATATGGCAATTTGTTCTCTGTGTTGGCGGTGATTGGCAAAATTGTTCGTTATTCGGTCCACCAGTTACGGCAATTCTACTTGTATTTCTGCTATTTGAAGCTATTCTTTTTGCAATATTCACCCTTATTATGTTCAGCACTCAACTCAGTTCGATATGCAACGACCAGACTAGCATTGAATCACTCAAAAACGAACAGTTCAATTCTGGTATGTAAATCTCGTGAAATATTTATATATTATCATTCTTGAAATGAAATTTTTGTAAAATGTGTTATCTTTATATTATATTATTAGTCGGGTGCTGCATTGTCGATTGTACGAAATTAATGTTCTTATAATTATTACTATCACTATCACTGTCATCATCATCATCTTCAATGTATTGCAGTAATAAATTAGGCAGTTAGGTCTAAGTTATTACATGCACTTTTCAGCAGGAAGCCAAATGAACTAATATGAGCAAAGAGAATTCGTTTTGAGTAATGGGAACTCTAACAGTGTAATCAAAGTTCAATCGGTAGTAAATAGCATCATTTTCTATTTAATAATGAGTCTATTAAACTTATTAACATAGACCTTTTGTAAATTGAAATTACATGATCTCATCAACCATTGAATTTTCAGGACCAGATGGTTGGAAAAATCTACAAATGATCTTTGGCGGTCCATTTTCGTTGCGATGGTTTAGTCCATTTGCAGTTCCTTATGTTAGCAAGCTCACATTCGAATATTCCGTCTGAGAAATGCAATTAATTGCTTTATATTGCAAATATGTTGTTTTTTATCACGAATGCTATAGTTTTTGAATCGGAGCTTTAGAAAAGCAAGTGCATAATCTGATAAAAGTTCAAATAGTTCTTATTATTGTATTGTCCAAATTATTTATTGTTTGTAAAGATGTATTTTAAAAATTCGTAATACGAAATGATTTGTATTTGTAATCGAATTCATCTATTTTTTTTAGTAGAGAAATTACTTTCTGCTTTGTATGCCATATATGTATATATATTTATATGTTTAAATAGTTGATGTTATTAGGCCATTAATTTTTTATTACGGTCTCTTTTCAGTACGGTAATCGTCATGCATTCTATCTCTCTTTCCTTTTAGTTGTAATATTTTATTATTTTAATTTTCATTTCTAGAAAGTCTTGCGGAACTTGAGCCCGAGTTTTCAATTTTAATTCTTGGATTTTGTAGTCTAACTACAAGTTGTATGCATTGTGAGCCTTCATATATCTTCTTCTCGAGTTCATTCTTATATAACTCGCTAATTGTATTTTTATGTGGACTTGGGACTTTTAACATGACTGTTGGGCTAAAATCATTGAAAGATTTTCGTGACTTCAAATATGTATTAAATATCACCAAACGGATTTTCTCCGATGTAATTATTTGTATACATTTTTGTATACAGCAAATTCTAACAGCTATTGATGTCCAGTTTAAACTGATAATATGTTGTTTGAAAACTTGGTAAAGCTTAACTTACTTCAACAATTTTATCAGATTCGTATGTTATACATAAAATATTCCCTAAAAAGAATTTGCCTACATTTTTATGAGTAGATGGAGAGGGAAAGGAGAAGATTGAATATGAAAATTAACTGACCAATCGTGAATGATATATAGAATTCGAACTATTTTTCTATTTGAACAAGAAAAATAAATTTCTTTTTAATTATTGAAATTATTAGGATTTTAGGAACATAAAGATATTCTATGAAGTACAATTACATATGAAAGGTAATCTGAAAAACGTGAAGGATAACTTATAGAAGTGCATTTTCAAGTAATATTCAACAATTTTTAAAAATTTTCCTCTATAACTTTTGTATCGTGAAAGTTATAATGTTTATCAATCATGAGAAGAATATGAAAATAATGATTATCTCTTGCGAGTTAGTATGAGATTGAAAAATGTATCCATCATGAATTGTACTTTGTAGAGCAAACAAACTTTACATATCATCTTGAATAACATCTATAAATGAATGAAATAATCATTTTTAACTTATAATAAAAGTAATAACCTTTTTTAACGTAAAAATAAATTTTAAAAATTACTGAATTTAAAATTTCAGATATGAATATCGATTTTCACTACATATCATAATTTATTCTCCTCAAATTTTTATCAATCAAATTGATCGTTATGCGTTTATTATCGGAACCAATTGCTAAGCCACCAGTTTTTGTGGAAAAAATCGTATCGAAATGGTGGAAAGTTTGTATTCTCAGTGAATTACTAGCTATAGTATATATATGTATTGTTATACAACCGGAATACAATGAACGTGCAAAAGTTTCTGAAAATGCATTACTTCCGGCACTTGTTACCGAAAGATTCAATTATTATCAACGAATTACCACATTTCTGAATGGACTTCACACTGAACGGTATTTATCTTTCAATATTAAATAGTTTTAATTAAAATCATTTTCTGTACTATTTGTACATCATTTCGTTAATGTTAGGAATGGAAATAAGTGCCCAGTTGTTAGTTAGAGTAATATTTAATAGTGAAAAATTGCTTAGAGTAATATTTAGTAATGAAACAGTTGATAATCATGTTAATTAAACTTATTCTGGAAATTTGTAAGCAAGGTAAATAAAAATTTGATGATTGGTTAAGGTACAGTAGATTTGACAGTGTAACTAACAGATGATTAACTTGAGGTTATATCTTTATCGAATATTCTTGTTTGATGATTTCTGATATTAGTTTTTTCATTTAAATCGATCAATTATAGGATATTTGTTATTAAATTACTTCTTTTGCAGTAACATGTCCAATTATATTGAAAAACAATTATTAGAACATGGTATTATGACTCAGACGATCCGATTTAGAGTAACTCTTCCAGGCGTTGTATGTTTTTTTTTCTTTTCTATTAGAAATTATTTCTTTTCGTTATTATATTTTGGTTTGAAAATGAATGACTGAAAATTGGATTAATAAAGTTTTTTGTATTTACCAGGAAAAAATTTATTTCGAAAATTTTCATCCAGGAAGCCTAATTTTATTTTATAGTATCAAAAAAAGCATATAAGGCGTTTTTATTCTTGAAATCTACTGTATCTAAAAAGTCCTGGCTTCTTCGTATCTTTGAAATGAGTGAGTGAGTTTATGTTTTTGAAGCGCAAACCATATTTTCTGCTAGTTTTCACTTTTGCAGAAACAATCTGGAACGAATGTTGTAGGCGTTGTTCGTGCCAGCCGTTCATCATCAACCGAAGCTATGATTGTAGCCGTATCAATGACTAAAACAGATTTAGAAGCATTAGCTGTGGTACTCGCTTTAGCAACTTATTGTCGAGGTGTTTTCTTCTCTGCATATGAATTTTTTAGATTAGTTTTAGATTCATTAAATGGAATTAGTTTGGATTGAAGTGCACTAAAAATGCTTTTTTTTCAGAACAAATATATTGGGCTCGCGATATTCAATTTATTTTCGTAGACAAAGGCCAAATTGGGATGACAGCTTATTTAGCTCAATATCACGATCATCATCATTCGTTCTTACAATCCGATAAATTAAATTTTCATAGTGGTGCAATTGTTGGTGCTTTTACAGTGAAAGCGAAAGGTTTAACATTTGATACGATGAACATTGAACACAATATGGTCAATGGCTTATTACCAAATTTGGATTTAATCAATTTGATGGCAAAATTAGCGGATAAATTTGGCCTAATTCCTGAAGTTTTTGATCATGGAGATCAGAAGTCATGGTGGGATATAGCTGAAACAACGAGTAAAGCTATGCTCAGTCAGGTTGTTTTATTTTTGTTTAATTGCGTTTAATGTTCTCGACGATATGAATTAGTATAAGTGCTATAAATTGCGTGTGTTGTTCTATATCCGTGTGTTTCCATTTATCTCTGTTATTGCATTTCTATAAGTATAATACATAGAAGAATTTAATTCAATTTTCTGCTGAATTAAATTTCAAAAAAAAATCAGCTCATGTTTTGGTGTATTTAAAGTGTTGTTTTAGGCCTTCAATGAGAAAGAAGGCTTACATAGTATTTTTGGACCATATGGAATACAGGCAGTAACTATACATGCTAAAAATATTATGGATGGGCATGCATCCTTAACAGATTTAGGTCGAATATGTGAAGGAGCATTGAGGTATTCATTTTAGATCGATTAAACATTTGTTCTTATTATTATGAAAGCAATTTTGAAGTTCGATAGTTTTAAAATAGTTGAATTTTTTCTATCAAAGTAATTGGATTATAGTAACCTTAAAATCAAATAATAGCTTACTGTAGATCTATGAATACTTAAATGATAGTGATAGCGATTGTATTATTATTAGAAGCTTAGGTATTTGCATGTATAAGTATCGCCTTTAAAACTCTTATTGAAACCTGCTCTTTTTATTTTAATATTTGGATTTTCATAGATCTTTGAATAATATCCTGGAAAAGTTTCATCAATCATATTTTCTCTACATAATGACAGATATTCGACATTTTCTTTCTGTAGCTTATTACATGCCAGCTCTCGGTCTTATTTTGTTTCCACTATTGGTACTGGTAAGTTTGTTCGTATTTTATCTGGATATTTGTCTTTGCATGTGCAGCTATCAAATTTTTGTTCCGTTTATCAAATTAAATATTAAGTGTCATTTATGCATGAATGGTACATACGTTCGTAGTGCGCCAGTTCTTTGAATTAAACTTTTATGGATTTTAGAAATTTAAATTATTTGTAATTTGTCAGTCCAAAAAACTATGCATTCCAACTTTACCAAATAAATGCCTTTATACTCTATATTTTTCTATTGTTTGGAACTGTGTTATCTAGATAATGTAATAAATCAGAATTGATTTATCTAGAGTAACACATTTTTCAGTTAATATCATTCTTTAAAAGACATAGCAATGCATCAAAGGTTATTTAAGTCTTTAATACTCGAACTGAGCGATTCCTGCTGTTTTGAATGAATTTGTAATGTGTATTTATTTCAGGCACTTCGTAACTGGTTCAATCTCGCAGAATTTTGTTTCCCAAATTCATTCTTTCTTCTTCACGTCGTTGGAATAGTCCAATATTGTATTATCAGAAATGTTGCTATATCACATTTTTATCATACCTATACAGTTTTGCTCTCATTTTCTGTTTTCATTCCGTGGTATTTTCTTTTTTCGCTGTAAGTTCTCTTTTGAAAAATTTCATAAAGTTTCAAATTTATAATTTAAAGTATAAACACATGAAAAAGTATAGGATAAATTCTGAGCCATTCATTTCCTTTACTCTGTAGAGTGACAAAATAGGTGGTAGGTATAGGTGTTATTTATATTCAGTTTTTTTTTTTCTTTTGAAATGTGTAAATATAGAACACATAAATTAGGCAATTTCAATTATTTACTTAACCTGCTTCTTCATATAATTTTAGAAGTTAATTTATTAATTTACTTATTCAAAGTGAAAATGCAAGGTTTTGATTTATGAACGTGTAATACTTCTGAGTGAGGTTTTTTTTTTGCTTTTTCAGTTGATTATCAAAATCTGAATTACAGAAGCAAGAATGAATATATTTCATTGAAATTTCTCTTTTATTTGGATTACTGTCTTGTGTTCGCTTCATTATCATTTTTGAATTTTTCGTTGGCATACATTATTTCATTAATTGCAGTGCCATTAATAATACTATTTACAGCAATTGATAATTGTAACCGGTAAGTTACTAGTTTCTCATAGAAAACGTAATGCTCGTTATAAGTGATAAGTGGTTGTAAATACTTCCACTGGCTTTTTTTCATACAAGTTTAATAAGAGGGAAATAAATGAAAATTTGGTTGTTATTGCATCGTATGGAATTAATTTTGATTATATAATTTTAGAAGTTCATAAAATCCTGTAGAAATTTCAGGATTAGCAAATTAATCTAATTAGCAGTTCTTTCCTTAGGTGTTTGTCTTTTTATTGAATATATTAATAAAAAAATTTTTTCATTTTGGATTAGCTCAACTTTGATCGGAAATTCTTCTATATATTTAAATTGCAGAATTAAAATTAAGCAAGCATTTATTTCAGACTTATCTGCCGATTAAAAGCTTTATTCGGTTTCCTGTTACATCCTTTTGTTATATATCTATTGTGTCGCTATTTGCTCTACGATGTAATTCCAACGGAAGCACATATAAAGCATTTAGCAAAGAATCTCATCAAAAATCATCTTTTGTATGGCAGTTTTCTTTTTCCATTCATTTATATTTGCTTGTTACCATTATGGAATTTCTTAATTTTAATTTCATCCACACCTATAATTCTTTCTTAAAAATTCTATCCTTATTTTAGCTATGTTTTCTTCTCTCTGATAGATCAGGTTTGATGATGAAGCCACATAAAAAATAAATCCAACTAATTTTTAAAAATAAAAACCATCGCTTTATCTGTTTAGTATTAAATAATGCTTGAGTATAACAATGAAATTAGGTAAATTTGATCTGAATTACCTGTCTTCATTTTTAATTCTTCTTTATCAATGAAGTCGGATACATGATCATGTTTGATGATATGCGATTGTTGAGCAACTTTATGAAATAGAATAGTGAAATTTCAAAAAAAAAAAGCGTTAAGTTTCAACTTCGCAAGATCGATATAGTTAACATTACCGATTAATTGCTGGAAATAAAAAAATATTTTTATCATATTTCCATGTTTGAAAATTCTTCTTGTTCAGGATGAAAATGAAAAAAAGCTAATTAAATTTAATTATGCTAAAATTGCCTTTTAAACAAGCCTCCTTGTTAGTACAATTTAATAATAAGCTGGAAGAAGTGCAGCTATTGATCCTTTATCAATTTTCGTCATTTTTTATACATATCACATCGATTATTGTCAGAGAAATAAGTATGATTAGTATGGAAATGTAAAATGAAATCCAACAATGAATTGAATGGTACTCGACCACCGGTAATATCTAATTGTTGGAGAACATTGTAAATCTCTTCTCGTGACATTTTCTCACCAACTGACGATAAAATACCAACAAATTCAGATACTGTAATCCAATTTTGATTTTTGTTATCAATTCCTCGAAGTGCACCAATAATTTCTTGTATTGGATCAGCTTTCTGATTTTCCTGATGTAAAATTTCCAAAAAGCATGGAAAATCCAATTTTTGTCCTGAAGTTTACTGTATTCGAATTTAGAAAATCTTTTAATAAAATATCAAATTGTTTAATATGTTGAAAATTTGTCATATTAACTTATTTGTAAATCACTACTATATTTATTGGATAAATTTTCAAATAATTCAACAAACAAATAATGATCACTTTAATTATTACCGTATTTACGGAAATATTGTATTGTTTCCGGTATAGTCGGAGTGTAACCAAGGCTACGCATTACATAACGTAAGTGTGATGCATTTTGTATGCATCCCTTAGGACAGTATAACGTGAAACATTGCCGATAATCTGGAAGTAAAATTAAAAATTGAATATAAATTTGAGATTTGCTAGAAAAGATTTAATTCAGTAGTATTCGTAAATCACTATTACATTTATAGAATGAAATTATGAGACGGAAGAAAACCCATTAATTTAATTTTTAGTTTTGATTTTGGTTAATTAACTTTGGTAGTTTTTTTCATGTAAAAGAATTAATAAAATTACCTTCGATTTGCTGTTGAGTGAAATATTGTGCCTGGAATTTCTTCAAATTTTCATTTTTTTCTTAATATTTATTCGGAGATAATAAGTCTCTGATCTATCCCATCTGATATCTCAAGATAGCTAAACAGTATGTGGTCTTCTTATCAGTTTAAATTAACTTTTGGCTTATCCTTATTTAATTTCTAATCTAGACTTCACGTATAAAGCCAGCAACAATGATTTCTAAAATTTTAAAACTCTTGCTATCATCCCTCGTTTTAGGTAATTTTCACCAATTTAGCTTGAATAAAGTACAAATATTTAACTAAATTACAGTAGTAGAACTTTCAGAAATTTCGAGAAAATATGTTGAAATATAAAATATCAGAGGGAATATTTACCATTGACAATAGATTTGGATTTACACCACCAACACCACTACTCCAAATGATGTCAATATTGCTGGCACAACAGTATGTTCTATTTTTATTAACAAGATGGTAGTGGTAGAGAAATCTCCGATGACCTTGTCGAACTGGTCGATCATTTTGGAAATGGTGACAAGTTTCTCATCAGTACGTCAGGATTTAACGACAGAGCTACGAAATTCTATTTTGAGATGTTTGTGAATGCAGTCGAAAATATGCTGCGCTTTAGTAATCAAGTCTTACGAGTTAATAGAGGAGAGAGAACTCGAAATTTATTTTTAATATGATATAATTCTGTCTGAACGATCAATTGTTAAAATGTTCAATATGCCAGCGTATGTTCCATGTTTTACGTACGAAATTTAAAACAAAAATTTATTTGATATTTTGAATTTCATTTACAATTTTTTTCATCATAAACGATGTATTGACGCATCACCTCTTAAACTATCTGCATCCGTTAGTGTTACCTGAGCCTGAAATGAACATATTTTACAGGTATTTCAAGAACTCAAGAACGCTTTAAATGAACACTAAATGCCTTCAATATATCATTTCAGAAATTGTGCGATATGATTGACATACTTCAGTATCAGGTCGTTCCAACTTTTTGCGCCAGTCTTCTTGACCAAGACGTGTTGTTGATTCCATATAAACTAAAAATATTAGCTTAAGTGGCATAATGAACAAAATCCTTCACAGATCATATAAAACTAATGCCATGATAGATGAAGCGAAAAAAATCACATAGTATCTATATTAATTTATATATAGGAAATATATATGAAATAAAAGAAAAATAAACTGAATCAAGTGTTTACAAATAGAATGCTGTACGTAATCCTTCGCCAAATCTTTTGCACGATCTTGACTAAATAAGCTATCCTGAGCAAGATTTCGCCTCTTCTCAACCACTTCTTTCAACATCTCGCTTTTTTTCTTCTCGGTCTCAATAATATTACTCATTCTTGCACTGAAATTTCAAATTGATATGCAAACTTCACTCTGTAATAATCAGACTAATCTGATTTCCCATATTACTGGAATCACTATGTGAAATGTATAAGGAAACCGAGAATTATGTAAATATGAGAAAAAGATAAGAAAGAAATTCTATGTTATGATATAATGATGCACAATTGAATGACTGAAGAACTTCTCACTAATGCGCAGTTACTAAATGAACATAGTAAAAAAATAAAAAAGATTACTTAATGCCTAAATCCACTTCCGGAATACCGGCGAGCATTTGATTAGATAATAGTTCATCATTACGTTCGCTTCGGAAGAGACGAACTTTTTCTGCTGCTTTCCACATAAGCGAATCTTCCATGCTTGGTATTTTAGACTGCAATGAGATACAACAAATTTATTTAAAACCGAAAAACAAACTATCGGTCCTTCTTTGCGAAACACTGATTCCAATGAGGACGTAGAGTTTGAATATGCAAACATTTTTATTCAACATTATTATAAAAGAATCTACCATTGTTGCATCATCATCTTCCAAGTCTTGAACTGCTTTTCGTTTACGTAATTCCGCTTGCACATACTTTTTCCTGCAAAAGTAGAACAAAACATATACGGGATCCAGCATGCCTGAGTCAATAATAATGTACAAGAAAGAAGCCAGCCCATTATCAACTCGATACTTAATAAATTCAAAAAGGAAAAAGTGCGATTTGGTGGAACTAAAACGTCTAATAAACAATGCTCTACAAAGCAGACTAAATGTCAGATAGAACATGCATTATATCTTGACTACAGCGATTTGATGGATTTCTTTTAAAATAATCATATAATAGTAGAGTTCAAAATACAGCTGAACTAATATTGGGAGATAAATTAGAATTACCAGAAAGTTCGATTAGTGCTTTGAAATCTTACTGACTTTTACCCTTAAATTAATTCTCGTTTAAATTGCAATATTCTGAAACAAACTTACATCTCTTCATGTTCATCTCTTAGAAAACTTTCTTTTTTGAACTGATCACGTATACCAGCTTCGATATCTGCTGCATGCCTATGAAATCAAGCAAAGAGTAGTTTAAAATTACTTATCACTTCTTCATAATACGACTAGTATCAGTCGTATATTTTTAATATCTTTGCAACTATTTCGCTATTTCATTAAAGTTTTCTTAAATAACAAACCTTAATATCTTTAAAATAACAAAATTCAATATTGATAAGAAGCTCCTAAAGCAAAAGAGTTGTTTTGAAATAGAATTATAAAACTAACATTTGAGCTTGGCGTCCTTCGGATAATCGAAGCATGCCACCACCACGCTGTCGGAATGGATCGTCATCCATTGCTATGAATTCCGCTGCAAGTTCTTTACCTAAAGCGCATTCCACAGCATTTAATCCATTCTTGCGTGCACGACTTTCTTGCAATTCTTTCACACCTTCTAGTTTACGCCTGAATTTGCTTTTTCTCAGCTTATAAAATAACAATAAAATGGAAATTAATTAAAAAGCAATTAAAGCTTTATTTCTTTCTTCAGTTGATACTTATGACGACAACTATTTAGCTTATTCCCAATTTTTGTAACTCTGATAAAATATCAAAAACATTATTGTATTATTTTAAAGCTTTTCGAACTTGAGAAAGTTTTAGAGAAGAGTAGACCAGGTATGTAATATATATAGCTAGAAGTCCATAGAAATTTCATAAAAGAAGATCATCTTACGCAATATCAACTTCTTCCTCCCCTGAATCTTCGTCATTATCGACAATACGTTCACGCAAATGACGCTGTTTCTTCTTGGCTGGTTTTTTGAACAATGACATCCAAACACTTTTTTTCCCAAACACTTTTTTTTCTAATATGACTTAAAATTTCTCTGCCTGAAAAAAAAAACATACACTGCTAATACATGAAGATATGCGCGTTCATAAAAATTAGATTCATTTGAAATGCATAATATAGCATGTATTGGAATTCAGACTTAATTCAATTTAAACAGTAAACGAATTAAATCAATTTGAACTAATAATATTCAATGCAAATATAACGCTTCAGCGTTTTGTCAAGTTATAGTTAAATTATAGTTAAAGGATAAATTATAGTTAACGATACAAACTTGTACAGTTTATAAGCGCATAAGCCAATTGTTAGATAAAATTAGCGAAGTAAGCTACGGATCCTAATACATATCACCTCCATAACCTTCTTTTGGTGGTTCGAGAATTTTGGAAAATAAAACAAAATGAAAATGCGGATTCCGATATATATCACCTTCATGACCTTCTTCTGGTGAGTCTGAGAGTTTTTGTAAAATACAAAAAGACTCGTTGCCGTTTTGCAGAATTATTTACCAAATTTTGGCCACTCGTCTCTTTCCCTTTAAGGCAATTAAGAGGTCTAAGTTGCGATCGTAGATCTGTTGGATTTCACATAGATCGGCGGGTTGTGTGAGAAAGTGGGAAGCGTTATTTTGCTGATTTATCGATACGTAAAGTTATGGCATATAATGTTACGTGATTCTAAATGTGATGGATTCGCTGATTGTTAGTCGACATATATCCTGCTCTACACGTTACACATAACTGTAAACGTGGTAGGCCTCAGTCGAGTCGAATTTGTTTAATCATTGATTTAGAGACTTTTAGAAGAGATAGAATGAATTTCTCAATTGATCTGCTAATCCTAACTTTCATACTTTTACTAATCTTTCACCATTGTTTGCTTTCCAGAAGAATGACTTCATCGCTATTGGACCGAGATTTCTCTCCGCCGAGTTCGTTTAAAGATGCAAGTGATCGATGGCGTGTAAAAAATGAAAATTCGAATAGCGAACGTTGGAGATCGAGTAATGATGCTGAATGCGATGCTGGTGGTGGTGGTGGTGGAAGTGGTAATGGTGGTACTGAACGTTGGTCACGACGTGAAAGCGGTACTGAGCGGACGATAAGTGGTCAACGGCGTACCGGCAGTCGTGAACGTAGTCCTCGAAGACCACGAGATAGAGGTGAGTTTGTTTGAATTTAAATGAGATTTTGAATTAGATTTGAGAACATTGTATTAGAGAATGCAGGCTCCTACCTTGATTGAACTTCGAATTTAGAGTCATTTCTACTCCATTGATTTTTATCTGCTACTTAACTAATGAAAAGCCTCTGATGTCCATTAATGGAAAGATTACGATGACCATTTCAAAAATTTTTCGTATTTCGAGATTTTAACCGTCTTTGCTGTATTATTAAGCAGCCGTCGCCATAATTGCGTGCTATATGAGTTGCATGCGTTGTACGACTAAATGGTTCACTTTTGGATTGCCATCTTAGTTTTCTTATAATCATAGCGGCGTGAATAATTACATGATTTCCATTGTTTCACATTCAACATCGGTTATTTTCAATCAGCAGTATCAAAAGAGAAATTTGAAATTTATTTATTTGTCTAAAGAACTATCATAACTTCGGATAATCATCTGCTGGGACAGTTCTTTACAATTAAATACTGAGAATACGATGATGTAGTTCCTTGGTCCCGGTATCCTTTTTTTTTGCGCTCATAAATCAGCGATTGTCTCATCAAATTTTTGGATAGTTGCTTTTTCATCATTGAAATCCTCGACCATGGCTCCTCACTTTACACTGTTTCACTCATACTTCTGTGAGACGTCACGCTGGACATTTTGTGGCATAAATTTAGATGGTCGTCGAGGCGGCGCCGGTGGCGTACGTAATGACCGAATGGTTTATATCGCAAATATTCCATACGACGTACGTTGGATGGAACTAAAAGATTTGGTTCGAGAAAAAGCTGGTGAGGTATGATATGTTTTCTAGCTTGGCTTTGACTTTCGTAAGTATAAGTATATATATTTGCGGCTATGTTCAATTTCGGGTCATGATTGCGCACTTAAGTGCAACTGGTAACGTGCATGGAAATATGGCAAAGTAACATTTAGAGGCTATTTTGTTGATGTTTTCTAGTTGCGACTTTTTTGGGACGTTGTGAGATTGAAATTTCGAGAACTTTTATTGGGTTTTTGATTAGTTTCGAATCTACCTGGATATCCGTTTTCCTGATTCGGTTGATATCGTCCGGTTGAATTTAGTCTTTTTTTTTGTAATAATCAAATTGTTCTTCCTTATAATATCCGGAGGGTTCATTCATTTCATTCGTTGGTGATGTGACCGTACTGGACATGATCGTACATGCAATGCTTCGAGATGTTCGTGAATGGATCATAAGGATAAATTTAATTTACATATGTGAGTAGTTGGTGGTTCTGGTGATCGAGCTAATGATCCAGCGTTTCTTATCGGCTTATTTTAATAATTTGAAAAAAATGTCGCTCAGTGCTGCGGTATTCACTGAATTATTGCACGTTATGAAACGGCCAGATCGCTTTAATAATAAGTAAGCGAGTCAAGTGCAACTGAAAAACGAATCTCCTCTTGAAGTAGTAAAATGCTACTCTATCATTTAGGTTAATTTTGTGGAGCTTCTTGAAGATCGTAAGGGAAAATCAAAAGGTGCAGCAGTTGTTGAGTTTCGAGAAAAAGAATCAGTTCAGCGTTGTGTCGATGCTTTGCACCGTTATCCGATGAATGATCGTTTGCTTACAGCTAAAGAAATTCGAGTAAATATTTTATGACTAATATATGATCCTTAAATCATCTCATAATTTTTCATCCTCCTGACTTTAATCGTTGTAAAAGGAGTTTTAATGTTTTTAGTTCTTTTCATTTCTCTTTCGAGCCTCTCATTTACTGAAAGCGTGTGCCATCGCTGGGCTCTAAGCTTAGTATTCCTCCATTTTTCGTTTGATCAACTAATTCGTTAAGCTTAAATGCTGTTGTTAGTTCTCTTTTTTTGTTGATATCTTATTGAGTTCTTTTCTTCGCTAATATCGCTGTTAGGATATTAGGGAATAATCAATAATTGTCCCGTACTTAAATTTTGCGAAACGGTCGGTTTATCATTTACTACGGACTGTCCTGTAGATTGCTGACTGCTTGTTGGTCTCTCAAAATTTTGAAATGAAATATGTTCAGGATCCTGTTGCATTTTTCCGGAAAGTTAAGGAGGACACAGGTGTTGATTTTCTAAACGGCCTTCATGGCGGGACTGCTGCAGCGAATTTGGATACTCGTAATCGTCAGGAAGAGCAATTTGAAACATATGGTCTTAGTCCAGCATTTCTACGACAACTTCATATTACAGGACCACTAACCAATCGTGTTTTTGTGTCGAACGTTAGTTTCACGTATTATTTGACATAACTTCTCATACAGAGGCTAGCAGCGTACTTTGGATGCTCATCCTGCACCTCCGGTTTCAAATTTTCGAAGTTATATGTAACTTCTCCTTGTATTTTTAGTATTTTCAAAAAAATATTAAATTTAGCTCCCGTACAACGTGCAAAGTGGACGAGTGACAGATTATTTCTCACTAGCTGGGAAAGTTACATGGGTTGATCTTCAACTAGACAAAGAAGGTCGCAGTAAGGGTATGGCTGTCGTACAATTTACTCATCCAATCGAAGCAGTGCAAGCTATTTCGATGTTGAACAATCAGCGTGTTTTTGACCGTCAAATCAACGTCAAAATGGATAAATTTGATCCGGTTGATGATCGAAAAGAAGGTGAATTGCCTGTAGGCCTACGTGGAGTTGGCATGGGTCTAGGCGCAAATGGAGCACCATTGGGTGATGTTTCTTCAATAATTTCTTCGCTCACCTCGTCGACACCATCTCATAATTCCTATGATAGCACATCAACATCATATACCAGTCAATCCGCTTATCAAGTTGGTCCAGTATCAGGCGTTCAGCCAAGTAGTATTTCTTCGGTAATGCCATTCTCGTCCACTTATACATCGTCATCTGCATCTCTATCAGCTCCCAGCTCTGCTTATTCTACATTCGGTGGTGTTGGTGGTTTCGGCGGTTCGCGTTCAATTATAATAAAAAATGTGAGTTCTATCTTTCGCCAGATTTCAAAAAAGAATTGATGGTTTGTTTGAGCTTTAATAAGTAATAATCCCGAGTAACTTCAGTATTTCGACTGACTTTGGCAAAGTATTGTAAGATAAATTCTTCCTTGTTTCAGTTATGTATGTATGAAATGTATGAAAAATGAGATTATCATCAGCAGTTAGTAGCATCTCAGCGACAACTGCTTTCAGCTTCCCTTGGATTATACGTGGCAGATTGTGCGTGATCGTGTGCAACAGTTTGGTCCAGTAGATTTAACAGAAATGATTGCACCAGGATGTGCTAAAGTTACTTTTGCTGTAGCTGCGGATGCAGAACGTGCCCGTAAATCTCTTCAAAATACTACCGTTGAAGGACGTGTTATTGGAGTCGAATTCCTAGCGTAAAGAAAGTGATTTCTGATCCAGTGTTTTGATATTACATTTCGTCACGTTCTCCGATCTGTTTTGCTAATGATCACTTTACTACCTTCAGGAAATATTTTCGAAATGTGAAGGTAGAAAGATCTCATTGAATAATTAATATGAAGTGATTTTTAGTATTTCTAGAATGATAAATATTCTATATTAGTTTTCTTTATCTCTTACTATTTAATGTGTTTTATCTTTGAAAGAACATTTCAGATTAAACTCATCATGTTTATCATTTGTGTTAAGCTCGTTTAGTTTTCTTTTCATACCCTGCAAAGGCGAGTTGCGGTAGTCTCATCTCTGATATTTATTCGATTTCAAAGTCATATCTCAAAAGAAATTTCTAATAAAGAGTATATTTGTGTTTCTTCCTTAGAAAGCTTTGAATTTTATATTTGAAATGAGATGACCTAGACCATTGGTCATCGACCTCATCATAACTATTACATCACTCCTTTTTGATAGGTCAATAAGATTTTTCATCAATTCTACGACTCTTTGGATTTCGACATGAGAAAGATGATAGAAGTATAAATAACTTTCACATGACGAACTGATTGAGTAATATTTTGTACTGTCATCGTTGTTTGTTTTGTACTACAGGTTATTAATAAAGTGAAATTTGATAGTTTAAAGGCCATAGCTGTAGTGCAGTTAATATCGGTACATAAGTGTTTGGAATGTTACATAGATTTTTGAGAGTCCATGATTATCATTGTGCAAATGATAGCACCTACCTATTTACATCATCATCGTCGTCATTTTAGTCGTATCATTTTCCTCTTTTCAAGTGGTAATCAAGTTGTCATTGTTTATTTAAGCGGCAATAGGATGGTATCATGGGAAAATATTTAAATTGTTTTGTGATAATATCTTATAGCTGGATCCCTGTTTGTCTCGAATAAATATCGGTAATATATCAAAGATATTTGTTCAGCTATATCATTTTTTTCTCCTTACGCAATCAACAACTATACACATGTTGGTTGATAGCGGCAGTAGTTATCCGTAATCTATATAACCATTTTATCGTTTCTTTTATTTACATAGTAATATATACATATTCATGGATATCGACAACAAAAAAATCTATTATACATTTAGATCGAATAAGAAATGATGTCGGATATACCGAGTTTTTTGGCGAAATTTAAAAAATAATTTCATTAGTTAAAATTTATTCTAATTATTAGTGATAATTGTAGCTGTCGGAAGAATTTATAAAAGTTTCTAATTTATTTCAATTATAAAATTATTATCCCTCAAACAATTAAATTGATATAATTTGTATTATTTGTAATAAATTTTAATATTAGGCAAATTTAAATATTTTATAAACATCTTCATAAATCTTATCAAATATCCTAATCCTAGTAAATCTCTACCTACAATATTTCACTACAAAAGACCAGAATAGCAAGTAATCAGTTAGTGATCAAAAAGTCTTCGATCACAATCACTGCGTTGTTACTGTAAAACTTTGACATTGACTTGTTCTTCAACTTAAATCTTCAAAAAAAAAAAGGGAATTGTTCTACTAATTCAAAGAACAACCTCGTAACAAATAGATTGTCTGTAATTTAACCAAACAAATTCCAAACTATTTTTCACGACAGTAGCTAATGCTTATTGTAGTAACATAACAATGGTAGAATAATTGAATTTTCATGATCCATAATATCCATGTATCAAGAAAAAAACAACTTAGGTGTTATGTTGTATGTTAGCTAGGTTATATATTTAAATATAAACAAAAAACGAATAATTTGTTTCCGAAAATTCATGAATTACCGTTCAAATCATTAGTGTACAAATATGTTAATGTTGGTTAATTTTTGCTGAAATGAAGCTTAGAATTTTGATTTATGCTTCATTCTTTATAGTTCACACTATTCACATAATGACTGTATAAGCTATATTTTAGAGGTTAAGATTAAAAAGATGAATTGTATAATTTAAAATTTAGAACTATGAACTATGAACTTAGAATAAACTATATTAAAAAAATATTTCTTTGTGCAAAAATTGAATTTTTATCCTTTCTCAACTTCATTTCATTTCTTCAGGAACTTGCTTTAAATATCGAATTTTAAATATTGCGTTGAAAATCTGAGGTTGAAAATAATGTATGATATATATGGAATTGTCATTTATTCCATCTTTGTTTTATTTAAAATGAATAATTATATTATTATATTTTCAGATCTATTATAATTTCAGTATATCATTTTTGAGTGAGAATTATTTTCCTGAAAAACTATTTTCCACAGAACAAAGGTGTCGTATGTGTGTGTGTGTGTGTGTGTATGTGTATGTGTATATATATATATGTGTATGTGTGTGTATGTATATGTGAGATATATATATAATCCATTATATTCTAGAATGAATTTATGAGTAATTTTTTTCAAAAACTATTTTCCGCAGGGAATGTTGTATATGTGTTTTGTGTATGTGTGTATATGTGTGTGTGCATTGTGTATGTGTGTGTGCATTGTGTATGTGTGTGTATGTATGCTTTATTGAAATGAAATACATGATTGATATTTATTCATATGTATGTGTGTGTATATATAATCCATACAGAGCAAAAGATTTTTTGTATGTGTATGTGTGTATGTGTGCATGTGTGTATTGTGTATGTGTGTATGTATGTGTATGTGTGTGTATGTATGCTTTATTGAAATGAAATGCATGATTGATATATTCACACACACACACACACACACATACATATAATCCATTATATTCTAGAATAAATAGTATTATTGAGGATAGGCAATGAAATTATTATTAGCATAAGAAGCTAAATGTAAAGATGATTGGTAAGGTTTGTAAGTGTGTATGTGATGTTGTCATATGTGATGATGCTTTATAAGAAAATTAAATTAAGGCTACGGACTTTTTGATTGTTCCTTGATGAATGGGAAGAGTAACAGGAAGAGGAAGAGGAAGAGGAAGAGGAAGAGGAAGGAGAAGGAATCGAAGGAGTAAAAATGAGTGATTGAATGAGTAAATTATATTTTTCAGGAAAAATTCTTTGTTGATACAATATAACACTGAAAACATTCTATGTAGAAAAACGTTAAGCTTTTTTCCTTTTTTAAAATAAATTAAAGTAAAAATCAAATCAATCATCATATTTACTTTAACAAATTTTTCAACAAAATAAAATTTTCTTTTATAGAAAAAAAAAGTTTTTTTTTTTTGTTCAATTCATTTTTCATAGTTTTTTTTTTCCTTATTTACTATATTAGCTAGAATGCTTAAAATGTTTTTTAGTAATTTAACGTAGATCTTTAATTTGGTATAATTAATTATGATAGGTATATTTGGTATAATTAATTATGATAGGTATATATACGATAGGTATATTTGTAAGTTTTCAGTAATTTACGTTGAATTATTGATCAGTTACATGATTTACGTTGAATTATTGATCATTTAAAAGTTAATTATGATAGGTATATATACGACAATTATTTGTAAGTTTTCAGTGATTTACGTTGAATTATTGATCAGTTACATGATTTACGTTGAATTATTGATCATTTAAAAGTTAATATTTACGTTGAATTATTGATCATTTATCTGATTCACGTTGAATTATTGATCATTTACGAGAGTTTAGAAGATCATCGTTGATATTTTACGTTAAGATTTTTTTTGGTATTCAAATATTTCGCAAACAGTTATTTTTCAATGATCTTGATTGATTTAAATTTAAATTTCATATTCATTAAATCCTAACAATTTAATGACGATTATTGATTGGTAACTACATGTAATTTGACATACTTTATACTGAGTTATTTAGAAAGTAAATGAAGTTCTTATTTGATATTGAATAATTCTTCTAATTGTAAACTTTGATGGATTTCTCGGATATTATCAAAATCATTTCTGCAATACCACCGGTATTTTATGTGATTGGAAGATTGATGAATTTGATTTGTTTATTTGTTTATTTATACTCATCAAACATGGCATATTTATTTGTACGGATTTCATTTGTTTGTTTATTTGTCAAACAATTGTATGACATTTGTTTCTGATCATTGTTTGCATTGTTTGATAGTGGATGGAATACTACTACAACTACAATTATTATTATTTTTATTATTGCTATTATTAACATTGTAGTAATTATTACTACCGCTATTACTATTATTATTATTTTCTTATTATTGCAAGAGCGTGATATGACAATAATTAGATTGTCTGTCTTATTGTTCTTGTTATTACTGTTGTTATTGTTGTTGTTATTGTTGTCATGTTAATGAGTACTTCTTCTGATTACTGATAATAACAATAGAAATGATAAACACAAGTAGAAACTAACAAAAGAAGTTTTATTAATGAATTTACAAATTTTATTTAGCTAGGCAAAAAAAAATTCAATTTTCTCATATATATAAGATGCTAATTAATTAATAAATTAATTAATAGGCTTGTTAATGTATGCTAATGTAATAGCTTATTAATATAATAAACTTTGTTAGTTGCTAGTTAACTCATCATAATTTCTTTAATTCATTAATAATTTGTATTTTTACAATTTTAAAATAATTTGTTTACAGCGATATTTTCTGATAAACTGATAAACAGTGATATTCTTTGATAAATTGAATAAATATGCTACTAGTTATAACTCTGCATAAAATGATAGAAAAAGATTACTTTGTTTACATACCATTTTAATCCTAAAATTAATCTCATTTTAATTTTTACTAATTTACTGATAAATGAGAGATTGAAGAAAAAGATGGAACGAAGAATTTGAATTTTATTTGATAAGAGATATTCATGGATAAAATGATTGATAAAGTCGTGTTATTTAATCACTATAAATCTAATCACTTATAGATTAAAATGATAATTAATTAACAGTTAGAATGGATTAGACGCATTGTTACGGTATTTATTTTATTTTGTGACTAAAAGATTTCGAAGTTTTAATTAGTACTAATAAATAGTGCTGAATGATAGGAAGAGTTATTTTCATTTACATTTTCAATGATATCTCGGAAAGTTGCAAATGAGATTGAATTTCTCGTTGCTCGTAGAATGTATTCTTTTTAAGACATTTACGATGAGGAAGTGTAACGGTTAAAACACGTTGAATCCACGTGTCATCACTATATACTCATTTGAAAAAATTTTACAGATTGTTGATTAGAAAATCTATTTAGCATGATGTAAATATGTCATCATTCATCATTCTCGTTAAGGAGAAGAGATTTCCTAGAGTTAGTTCAGCTGTGGAGAGAGGAACGTGGTTTCCGTAAAGCGCTACGCTTTCCTGTAGTATCTGGAGTACGCTTTACTCGAACCATAAGTATTTCTAAAGTTAGAAATAAATAATTATAATTGGAAATTTCTATAGTAATTTATATTTATTCTCAATTTTGTTCATTAAAATCAAAATTCGTAAATTCCACTAATTTTAATTAATGAATTTAAAATTATTAAATTTTTGTAAAAAAAAGAATCACTGGAATAGTTTGAATTATTTAAATTGATTATATGATTAATAATTACAGTGATTACCAGATCTTTATGACCCTAGAAGTTTCTTTTCTGGTTAAGGAACGGATTCCTCAAATCAGTTCAGCCGGAGAGATAGGAACGCTATCTCCTGTGATATCTCGTAAGCTTTCCTTGATCCATGAAAATCCGTGAGAAGCTATTTGTCTCAATCTTCCAATTCTCGATCCAATCGAATTAGCACAAAATAGTATTATTGATTTTAAAAGACAAAATTTTTTTTTTCTATCTTTCTTTGTGCTTTGGAAAAAAATGTTTGAAATGAAAATAGAGGGAAAAATTTTTACATTTCACGAATTCAATAAATTTTAAACTTAATTTAAGCGAAAACACAATAATGATGATGTTCAAAATTCAATCAAAACCAATTACCGGAATTGTTATCCGGAATAAACAGAAGAAGCCATAAGGACGGGAGGACAGCTATGTGGTAAATTAGCATAACGATTCATAAATAATCATTTATTTGTGAAGAAGAGGAAAAGCCTATCCAGCAATCATCTTGTTATATTGTTGTTGTTGTTGTTGTTGTTGATGATGATGATGATGATGATGATGATGGTGTTGATGATGATGATGATGATGGTGTTGATGATTACTTTCAAATGTTCCATGTTTATATCATTTAGGGCTTTTTAACGATGACTGGGATATGTCAAAGTTCATGTCAAGAGAAATGGACAACATTGATTATTTGAAGTGTTTCATTAATTCATCTTTTATTACTTTAATCAATTTGGTTAGCAACAATAATGGAAAAATTTAGCATTGTAGCAAAATAAATTTTTACTCTAATGCTATAATTATCACACAAAATGTACTTTACTTTAATTAATTATTTAACTTTAAAGTTCAAATTTAATTACATAATTGTTATACGAAATGAACTTAACTCTAATTGTATAATTATTTGGATTTAATAAAACAGAATAAACTTTAGTCTAATCATATAATTGTTTATAGCCGAATTTTAAATAAGTAGAATAATAGAAATAATTCCATTACGAAATTTTAATTTTATAAATTTTAATAAAATGGAAGGATAATTTCAAATAACGATTAATTAAAATTGTTAGCTTTTAATTAATTCAATTAGTTATTATTATCACTTTTAAAATGATGAATGGGAAAAACTTTTCTAAATTTTAGCAAAATAATTGTTTTGTTAACCCTTAACCTCTTTAGCCAGATGTTACCATTATTTTTATTAAAAATATATTGATTATTGAATTCGTTCTTGATAAAAAGTACGTATTGATAAGTAAATTGATAAAATTGATAAATAAATAATGATTAGAGTTCAAATGTTTCTATATTAAATAAAAAAATAAATATTTTTCCACCCAACAAATTTTACCTATTTACTTAGCCTAGAACTAGCAATGATATATACCAAATCGATTATCATTTGGTATTAAAATTTCACAAAACTATTTAAGTGTAATTTTAATTTAAATATTTGATTCAAAACGCTTACAAAATTTTTCATGAGATCAAAGAAACTATCAATTACAGTAGAATATAAAATTTTGCACAAAATTTTTATAATTAAATACTTATATCAAATAATCATAATCATAACCGAAAACTTTAATTGAAATATAACAAATTAAATTTTTTCTGTAAATATATTAGTGATATAAAAGCAAAGAAATTATCTTCAATCTAATTTCAGGATTGAAATAGATTGCTACAAATGATCAGTTAAATTAAGTTCAAAGTTTTTTCTTTTTTTTTTTTTTTGGAATAATACTAAAAAATTTTCTACTTCTTCAATCTTTTTTAATTATAGCATTGTTTTAAATACCTTTTTAATTAAACATGATTTAAAATATCAAAATAATATCTATTAATTTAAAATAATATCTATTAAAATAATATCTTTGAAATAATATTTAAAATAATATCTATTAAATCATGGAACTTTATTTTGTTTTGAACATCTTCTCATTTATCATGATTCTTCAGATACCTTATATTAATTATGGTATTATGTTAAATACCTTTTCAATTAAACATAATTTAAAATATCTATTTAATTATGCAACTTTTTTTTCAAACATCATTTCAATTATAATGCTATTTTAAAAAAAATTTAAAATTTTAAAACAATTTTAAAATTAAAAAAAAAAAAAAAGATTTTTGAGAATACCTTATCAGTTATAGTATTATTTAAAATTTCTGCTAATTCCGCTTGGTGTTGCAAGAAGATCTTATCGTGTTCTGATAATTGATAGCCACGCCCTCAAACTTTGGTACTCTTTCATCAACAATCAACATCGGTAAACAAATGATACATTCGGATATCGTTTGAGATGAGTGTATTAGCGATATTTTTCTCCATCAATTCTTTCATGTTTATTTCTTATCACTGTTAAAAAGTTAATTTTCTTTTAGTTAATTTTTTGTTTATTAATTTTTCATTTTTTAGAAATAATATTTTGTTTATTAATTTAAGTTAATTTTTCGTTTAAAGTTAATTTTTCGTTTATTTCTTATCACTGTTAAAAAGTAACTGTTAGAAAGTTATCAAAGTTTCTTTTTTTTTCACTGATTATTCATTATTTCATTACTTATTAATTAATTAATTAATGAGTATATCGATATTTTCCTTTTATTAATTTTTAGAAATGTTTGGTTAGATTCAACATTCTTACTATATTGGATATATTTACGGGTGAAGGAAGAAAATCATCAACAAAATATTATTGCTAATTTAAAATGAAAAAACATGGGCTATAAATGTTATTAGTCTATTTCCAGTAAGTCTGTGCAAATATTTATTCATTCGCTGAATAACTACTCAATTACAATATTTTATAGTATATTACTGGATAAAGTTATATCGAGAAATTACTTTGAATATTTTCTCTGAAAATTCAAATAATGGATTTATTTGGTATTGATAATTTCATGTCGCATTCAAATTTATTACTGTCACAGAAAACAGACGAATTATTACACCAATCATTACACCATTATTATCATCATCATCATTTTCATAATCATGATAATCATCATCATCATCATTACCATCATTATCACAATCATAAGCCATCATCACAGCAACAACAACAGCAACAACAACAACAACAAAAACAACAACAACAACAACAACAACAACAACAAAAACAAAAACAAAAACAACAACAAAAACAACACGAGCAATATCATCGAAATGATAATCATCAATCAAAACCTCAACCATCCTATATTGGCCTTATTGCAATGGCAATTCTAAGTTCAAAAGATAAAAAAATGGTACTCTCTGATGTTTATCAGTGGATTATCGATAATTATCCATACTTTCGAACACGTGGTGTTGGATGGCGAAATTCAATCAGGCATAATTTAAGCTTAAATGATTGCTTCATTAAAGCTGGCCGATCAGAAAATGGAAAGGTAGGAAAAATAAACAACAAGTTATGATTTAATCCATTTTGAAAAAAAAAAAAAAAAAAAAAGATTGTTTCAATCAAACCTGAAAAGTATACTTAGCAAAGAAAAGTAATATGCAATGATAGGCTAATTACCTAAATTAAGTAATTAACTTTTATCTAAGTTATTAATTTATACCAATTTATATTTCATTTAGATATAAATAATTACAAAAATAAAATCCTCCTTTTTTATCCTATTCATTCTTTTGTAAAAATTTTTTATTAAGGGACATTATTGGGCAATTCATCCGGCAAATTTGAATGATTTCAAAAAAGGTGATTTTCGAAGACGACGTGCCCAACGGAAGGTTAATAAATCATTTTTAATTCTTCTTTTCAATTTAATAAAATTAAATTTAAAAAAAAAATTTCAAAAACAGTTTTTGTTTTGGGGAAAAAAAATATGATTGAAATTGATTACTTAATAGATTTTGAATTTCTGTATTATTTTTTCATCAAATATAAAATGCTGTAAATGATTAATTTCGAAAAACGAAATATGAATATAAAATATGAAATATGAAATACGGGAAACTTACTTGTTCTATTCATATGATTTAGTAAAAAAAGTAATTGTAAACAATTAAATTCGAAAAATAAAATACAAAATATGAAAATGGGAAAGAAAAAGTTACTCATTTCATTTATATGATTTAGTAAGAAAAGTAGGTATTTAGCTAAGTATTTTTGGACTAATTTTTTTTGAAAAATAAAAAAAATTTAAGTGAAAATTGGAATGTAAGTGAACAAACATTTGAGTTTTCATTAGATATTATCATTCAATGATACGAAACTTTGATTAAACAAATTTTTATTATCAATTTATATTTATTTATTAATTTTTTGGCATTTATAAATTTTTAATTTAAATTTGAATGAAATTAATCAATTCTTAACAATTATTTCGCATTTAGTCATTAATCATCAAAAAAAAATATGCAGCGATGATTTTAAAATATTGATTAAATCAAATTAAATTTAAAATATTAATTAAATCAGTTAAAAGATGATTAAGATCAAGAAAAAAAACCTTATCATTAATATAGCGATTATTCAATAAATATGCCTTCTATACCAAAAGCAAAACATATTATGCCAACTCTTAAATGATATTTATTTTATGCAGTTCAATTATTGGTGTTAATAAATTATTGATTTGTTAAAATTTTCAATTACCGTAATATGTTAAATACCGTAATATTTTAACTGAAAAAATAATAACAAAATATTAAATTGTTTAAGCTTAATTTAAATTTATAAAAGAAGGAATTAAAAATTTCAGGTAATATTAATAATAATAAATTATTGATTTGTTGAGAATTTTTCGAATATTCTAAAATAGTAATTAAAATAGAAATGCAAAATATTAAATTACCAAATTTTATATTTCGAAAAAAAAAATTTTTTTTAGGTACGACGTCATATGGGTTTAACGGTAAACGATTATGAATGCTCCGATGATAGTCCAATTGGTACACCAATACCGACAAAGAAATCATTTACGATTGAATCAATTTTACGTCCAGAATTTCCACAACAACCTTTATTACCATTTATGCATACTATATTACCGTTACCGTTACAGTATCATTTGTACAGTAATTATTTTTATATTTAATATTTATTGATAAAATATTTTCGCCATTTTGTAATTAAATATCAACTGATTGAAAAAATTAATATTAGATAAATTAAAATCAAATTTTTAAAGCAATTCTTTTTTGCAATGATATCATTTGTTGCGATTATAATTGAAATATTAATTAAAACTGAATTTCTTTTCTTTTGGGCTATTATAAAGTTTTCCAATTACTTTATTTTGATTCTATTTTGAGCATAAAGCTGAAATTAATTCTTCAAATAATTAATTATTAGCTAAATAAGTTAATTAATAAGTTGATAAATTGTAATTTCTTTTTTATCGCCATGAGCTGTAATAAATTATGGTTTGTCTCTTATCAAAATGAATTATCATTCATTACTTGTTAGTAAATAAGTTAATTTTTGTTTTTTACTTAATTATAGTGATTTGTGATTATAAGCATATGATTATAAACGCAATAATTCCCTTTATTTGCAGTACTTGTTATAATAAACCATGATTCCATATTTTATCATGATTAATTATAATTTATCTCTTTTCCCGATAAATTTCAATTTATTTCTTATCATGATGAATTGTAATTTCTTTTTTATCGCTATCAATTGTGATAAATTACGATTTGTTTCTCATTAAGATAAATTATAATTCATTATTTATCACGATAAATATTATTATGTTTCTTTATAAGATTTCTATGATATTTTCATAGTATATTAATTACAATGATTATTTCATGATAAACCGATGCTATCCATCATTTTTATTTTTCTTAGTAAAAATAACTAATGAATTAATTAATTAATTATTTATTAAGGATTATATAATGAACTATTATTAAGGTTATTACTTTAATTACTGCAAGGGTAAATAATTTACTAAGATTCAAAAAAAAAAAAATAATTCACTAATTCATAAAAAATGGATCAAAAGAGATTGATCCCTAATTTATAATCATCTATATTTATTTTAATCATTGATAAAATGATAGTATGAAATTTCAAAATAGCTGACAACACTTATCTCATTTCATCATTCATTTCAGATTTATTCATATATTCTGAAATTTGACCCGAATAATGATTTCTGTTGCATGTGTAAATTATTTAAAAGTCAATAATAATGATAATATGATGATAACGTCAGGAAAGAGTTCGGGAATCACTTTAAATAGTTCCATTAATCAATAATTATCATTATTAATAATTAATTAATAAATAATTAATAATTAATAATAATTATTATTATTAATAATAAATTAAAATATTAATAGTTAAGTTTTAAATTTTTTAAAAATTCCTGCAAATAGGCGAAAGTACAGAATTTTATAAAAGTTTTGGTTTTAAAAAAATAACGATAACTGTAGTTTAGTTAAGCAATTTGCATTTATAAGCAAATATGAAAACGTAAGATTACGAATTCACCTTTCTCACGCACGCGTGACGATATTACGCTTCCGACAAGTAAATGAAATAATGTTTAAGCATAAACAATAAACATTGATTGAGAATTACAAAACACAAGAATTTTAAATTTAAAATAAAATTTAAATTCTGTATAATCTAATAAGCATCACTAAAGCATCCTTTTGTAATTTCTTTATTACTTAACTTTTTTTAGTTACTAGCAGGTTACCTTACTGTTTAGTAAAAAAAGGTTTTGATAGAATATAATATGAAGTAGACGTAGAATAACTGGCAATTCATTATCATGAAATTGATAATCTAAACCAATCCATTAATTTTATTTGATACGGAAAATGTGAATAAATCAAGAATGATTTAATTAATTGATTAGATTGATTAATTAACTGATAAGTGTTTAAAAGCCATACATTTATTTCAGCTTCAAGCATTTTTGCCAATAAAACGACGAAATTTCATTTATTTCCTTCTTTATAAGTTGCTAGAAAAATTAAAAATAAAACTAACAAATTGTATAAATTAATTCTTTTCATTAATTTAAATCAAATATTCACATTGTTTTAATGGAAAAAAATCATAAAGCAATTAATTAATTAATTAATTAATTAGAACGTAACTAATTATAAGAAATGATTAGTTAATATTTGTTAGAATTTTAGATGGTAATCTGAAATAAACATTAAATAAAACTTAGCAAATTAATTGAAATGTTTAATTTTCAAGTTTAATTAATACAATCGATGATAATAATATAGCTCTTAATTAATTTGCAATTAATATTATTTACTTTATATGCTTTTGGTAATTTTCAATAGTTTTGTTAATTGTTTTCTTTTATTTAAAATTACTTTTAAGCAAAAAATTGTTGGAAAAATATTTTTAATTCCTATTAAATCTCTGTTATATCTTTTTCATGATATTATTTATAATTGGATAAATGAAATAATTCGGTTTTATAAATAAAATTTTTTAATTTTAGACTGATAAAATAAATAAAAAATTAAAAGTAATTGAAAAGAAATTGAGTAAAAAGAAACATGGAAGGAAAAAAAAATACTAATTTAACAAATAAATTGTTAATGTTTATGCAATCATTGATGAAAACATTTTTCTCGAATGTAATAAATAAGAAACAAATGAAAATTTAAAAAAAATGAATTAAAAGAGAAAAAAAGAAGAAAAAACAGGAAAATATTAAAGCTAATTTTTTTTAAAAAAAAGAGAAAGTTAACTAAAATATATTATTTCCTCTCATTTCAGCAAGAAAGTAAAAAACAAAAAAAAAAGAAAGGCGAAAAAAAAAACATTTCAAAGTGCTAATTTTTACTTTAGCTAAACAGAACAAAATAGCTTCTTCATGTTTTTTTCTTTCCTTCTCTCCTCATTATCTTTTTTGTTTAAATATCATTTTTAAGAGGAATCGTTAAACTCTCCAACTTCTCCTCATTTTGCCATTTGCACTTATAATTAATTAGCTATTGTTAATTACTAAGTAATTCATGATTTTATCCTTTAACTCAAATTTATAATATGAATACTGTATTAGTAATTAGTTAGCTATTATTAATTATTAAATAATTCATTATTTATTCTTTAATTTGAAAATATAGTATGAATCTCGATAATGTTGCTTCCTGAATTGCATAATTTAAATAAATCAGTAATTGAAAGAAAGAAAGAAAGAATAAGTAGGTGAAAATAAATAAGTGCATAGTTTCTAATATAATTATTTCTGATTAATTAAATACTTAATTGAGATAATTATTTCTGATTAATTAAATACTTTTACTTTTAATTTTAAATTTTAATTTTCTAGCAGTTAAAAATTCCTTCAAAAACTATCGTATCGTTTGATTTCGTTCTATTTTTTTTTAGCCTAAACAAAGGATTTGAATTGGTTTATTTATTTATTATTTGACATTCTTTAGTTGTTTGTTATTTGCTAAAAGCAAAATGCAAAAGCTAAATTAATTAATAATACTTTTAATAAACAAATAGAGCAGATACTCTATGAGGGGTTAATTTTGAGTTTTCATAAACAAATAGAGAATTAGGATAAAATAGTTGCAATTATCATTTTTGATACAACAAACCAATAACAATAAGCTATTACTCAATAACAATAAGCTATTGCTAAATCTTTGCAAATAGTTTAATTTAAGGAAATTTTATACCTAGTTTTATCATTATCAAATGTTATCGATGATATTTGAATTAATGTTTTATCGATTTACTTTGTTTTAATTACTCATTAACTAATATAGATGATACAATTACTCATTAACTGATATCGATGATATCATTAACTGATATATACATCTATCGATTGATGATATATATAGAGATTTATACCTCAATTTTCTTATCAGTTCGTTCTTATCAATTTTTCAGAATTTTTCGGATAAATAAAATATGAATTTTTGCTATCTTATGTTATCAATTTTCTTATCAAATTTTGTTATCATTCATGCTAGTTGGGAAAATGATATCTCAGTTCATTGTTCAAAATTTAACAATCGGTTGAATTTTAAATTGGAATCTTTCACCCAGACAATTCCCATTCCTCTTTCATAACAGGAAGTTTGATAAATTACTGTTATGACTAATAACGGATACGATAAAGTATCTTATCAGTTTTCACTCTCATTTCTGATAGTTGAAAAACTGATATGATAAACAAATGATAAGCTATTGCTGCATCGTTGCATCAATTAATCATTTTGCTTCGGTTTTTTTAAACCTTTCAGTACAAGGATTCCTTTTATCTCATTGTTTTAACTTTATCAGTCTAATAATTACTTTTATCTCATATCAATGTTTTATCTTATCAGTCCATAACTATCAGTCCAATAATTACTTATATTTCATGCTAAATGTTATTTTATTCATTTCTTTTCTTTCCTCTTTCAAATAATAATTCATTTGACCTTTTATTTTATTTATTTTACTATATAACTTGTTAAAAGAAGTAATTTGTTTGAAATTTTGAAATATTTATGAATGCCATATTACTTGAAAATTACCTAGTCGATAGTTAATTAATTAATTAAATAATTAATTAATTTCAACGGAAAAAATTCGATTCATTAGTGATGTCTCATTTCTTAGGAAGTAGAATTATTCTGCTTTAAAAGTTCAAAGTTTCGTTTTATCCAAGAAAAAGGACTAATTAAATGATAAGCGGATTAACCATTTGATAAATATATGATAAGATTAAATGATAAGCGGATTAACTATTTGATAAGTATATGATAAATGGACTAGTTATGTGATAATTATAAGTATATGATTATTGATAAGGAAGGAAATTTGAATAAAAGCTAGTCACAAATGGAAACTGATTGAGTGGAATTTTTCCCGATATCTTATCATTGATATGACTTTTCAGATATTACTTATCGCTTAAAAGTTATCACTTAATGCCATCTACCCATAGTATCTATTCACGTTTTCACGTAACCGAGGCTCATGACCTTTAATGAAACGTGCAAGATTTCTTTACAAATAGTTAGCAATGTGTAAACCATGTTCAATGAATTAGGACAAATTAGCATGATTTTATTGGGAAGCATTTAGGAACCGAAAAAATGATTATAGAAATTTTAAGACAAAAGGCTGAGAAAGTTCGCGAAGCTTTTTCTTCGGATAATATTAGTGACAAGTGTCAAAGGTTATTTACCATTTGCATAAAAGTTTTGAGGAAGAAATTGTAAAAATGATAGCGTCATAAATCAAAATCATAATAAAATCGTTAATAAATCACAATTAATCAATAAATCGTGTACCAAAATCATAAAAGGAAGATTTGCAGAGGTTTGTAAATTATTTCGTAAAAATGAAAATTTTGAAAACTTTCAACTTTTTCGATTAATCTTTCATCGATTAAAACTTCAATCAATTTGTGAATTTTATTTAGCCTTTCTAAAAATGAACAAAATATTTTTTTAAAGTAATATTAAGTTTGAGTAAAATATTATGTAAAATGGAATACGAAAAAAATTGAAAGTAAGTTTATAATTCTCAAGTAATATCAAGTTTCGATATGTTATAATTAATTAATAAAAAGAGATGGAAAAATTTGCATATTGATTAAAGCATACAGTAAACTTTTTATACTTATTTTGATATGTGACAAAAATTTTGCTAAGAATACTTGTTTCAATATATATTATAATTAATCTCATTAAGAATACTTATTTCGATATATTATAATCAGTTTCAGTAAGTTTATATATTATAATCAGTTTTAGCAAGTTTATTCCTTTCATTTAATATCTTCTTATCAGCTTATCACTCAATAAAGTACGTTGTACAACTGATAATTAAATAGTCTGATATTGAAATTGCAAGGAAAGCATGTATTTGTTATCTATTTTAGACTGATAGATAAGCTGATAGATAAGCTGATAAACGAACAGATATTTCTGAAATATCTGAAATTATATGAGTTGATTACTCAGTGGTATAATTAATTACAGTTTATTAAATTTAATTCAATAAATTGATAACCGATATCAGTATTTCACCTTATTTTGGTCTAATAGATAAACTGATAGATAAACAGATATTTCTAAAATATCTAAGATGCAATTACTAAAATCATATAAGTTGATTACTCAGTGACATAAGTAATTACGATTGAATTTAATTTAACAAATTAATGAGTGATATCAAATGGTTGCTATGCAGAAAACTATTTATCAATGATCGAAAATAATTTGAATTTGAAATTTCAGTGAGATCAAATTTAATAGTTGATTGATTAGTTTACGTGATGAAAGTATAAATTTTCAATTTTTTTGATTTAGTTTTATTCAAATTAAATAAAATGAAAATTTTTTGATAAATAATGATCAAAACTACTATTATTGTTTTTAAGTAATTCATTTCCATTGTAAAATTTTCGTTAATCATTTTTGACTGCGAGATATGTATCAAATTATTGCTATCCCTTTTAATATTTTAATCGGAACTCAATAATTTCTCGACTAACACAGAAGAACTTAGGTTTAATAAATAAATGAAATACTATTTAAATAGGTAATCTGAATAAGAAGTGATAGAGTGAGAAAGTAATTACTTAAATTCGAGAGTTTACTAGCATAAAGTAAGAAATAAATATGGATTTATTGAATATATCTTTCATTTTTAAAATATGAAAACTTGTCTAGATCACTTATCTATCCAGATTAAATTATATCCAGATTAATTATATCTAAATTTATTCCGGAAAAACCAATACCAAATAATACTTTATAGGAGAAAGAGGTCATAGATGTAACAAGCAGAGGTCATAGATAATCATAGTGATAAGCTAATCATAGCGATAAGTGATAAGCCGTAGTGATAAATGATAGGTCATAGTGATAAGCTAAATTCCGTCTTTCCTTCCTTCAAAAAAAAAAATCCATTTTAGCTTCTGTGATATAAATTACAAATGAAAATCACATTTCTGCACAATAGTGGAAAAAACGGAAAAGGACGAAGAATGCTTCCGTTTTCAGGCATTTGACTGATTCATTCATTTTATTATTAAATTTTCCGGTTTTCCGGTTTTTTTTCTTCATGAATTTTCTCCTCCTATAATTTCTATTCATGAAATTTATTTAATTGTTTTTTGTTTTTTGAAAAAGAATATTTGAATCGTTTTTTTTTTTGGAGAACAAAATATTTTGATTTAAATTGTTAGAGTGGAAGAGTTACTTAGCACTGAAGTAAAATTAGAGTATTAGAAAGAGATGGAAAGGTTGTATCATTTTTGATTAATGTCTAATTAATTAATTAATTGATTAATTAATTAATTGGCATATTTTAATAAATATTAATTTATGCAAAATGATTGGATGACGGAAGAAAGGAATGTTTTATTTATTTATTTCTCGACAAATTTATAGGTTCAAAATTGTCTCTAATCTCTTTATCACTTTAATGTTTTAGGTTTTTCATAACATTAAGAACTAAAATGTTATCAGATATTTGATTAATTGTTCAATCGATCTTTGCCTTCCGTTTTTCTACTTTTGCTTATAATTCAGAAGAATATATCAGTATACATTTCATTTTATTATCATTGCTATGAACAAATCAGATAAGTAATAACTTTTGGTAGGAAATTTTCCGGAAATTAATCGTACCTAACATGAACGAGAAAATCAATGAATTTGTTGCTTATCATCAAAATTAAGCCATTACTTAACTTACTGAGTAATGCTAATATTCAATTACAAAGATAATAAAATGTTATTAGGTATTTGATTAATTGTTCAATCGATCTTTGCTCGCCATTTTTTTTTACTTTAAATCATTACTTAACTCATTAATTATAATAATTACGAAAAGATATGTTAATAGACATTCAATTTTATTATGATTGTTATAAATAAATCGAATATGATAACGATTAAGTAATAACTTTAATCATAACCTAAAATAAATGTGAAAATCATAACTTTGCTGCATACCAACGAAAATTAAGCAATTACTTAACTTATTGAGTAATACTTCAGCATTCAATTATACGCTGAAAATATGCGATGTTCCAGTAAGTTGATGATGACGTCAACTTACTGATAAAAATTGTTGACGTCAACTTAATAATATCTTTCAATTGATATGCTATTACTTCGCTCCGTTGCGATCGACTAACTGTTGCTATTCTCACCGTTGCTGCTATTGTTTTTTGCTATTATTATTATTATTATTATTATTTATTATTATTACTATTATTATTATTATTATTATTACTATTATTATGATTATCATTATTATTATCATTATTATCATTATTATTATTATTACACCGTCATCAACATTATCATTATTATTATTAATTATTATTAATTGTCATAATAATTATTATTATTATTAATTGTCATGATTATTATTATTATTATTATTATTA
>JABVXU010000305.1:0-67896 GCA_013365365.1 Cruorifilaria tuberocauda
CAGAAATAGACTTACTTTCATTTCTCTTGAACTGTCCACGCTTTCTTCTTTAATATCTTCCTCTTCAGCATCCGCATCTGAAGCAGCAAGTACCTGCTGTAGCAACTGAAATTGAGATTCCTTGGTGTCCAGTTTCAGTGTTTCTTTTTCCATTCCTGGTAATCGATTCACAACCTGTTTAAAATTTGTAAAAAAAATTAAACAGTTTACAAATTAATGGATAATGGATGAAAAAAACTGGCTTTTTCTTGGACTCGAAATAATTCGGAATGACTGAAGTTCATATTATGCAAAAACAAACCTTATAAGCATAGCCCTGATTTACCAAGAAGCGTTGTCGTTTACGCGAGTAACTCATTTCAACAGTGTCCTGAAAAACGCTACCGTAAAGTGCAGATTCCAAAAACAGTATTTCTAGGTTGTGAGGAGCAACTAGAATTGAAATTCAAATAAATCAAAAAAATTGAAATTACCTGCGAGACCAAAGAATAGAAAAATGCGTTAAATCCATCGCCTGAATTTTTTTTGGCTCGTAATATGCGCCCCAGTCGCTGTGCTTCTTGTCTCCTAGAACCACCTTGCGCTGAAATCTGGATTAGAACGTTTGCTTCAGGTAGATCGAAAGATGTGTCTGCAACCTGTAAAATATAAAGTTGAACTGGAAGCGTCGAATTTGCTTGATCCATAAGTCAGCTGAATTGTCACTCTATTAAATTTTCCTTTATTCTGTGACTGCGTAAAACTGACAATATGAATCTTATCCACGATTAAATTAACTACAAACAAACCTTTGACACAAAAATTGTGTTCACTTTTGGGTTATATTGGAAATTTTGTAAAATTTTCATCCGTTCGTTCTGTCCCGTTTCACCATAGAGAAATGGTTTATCCATTTCTATAGCATATTTCTTCAGCGCGAATACATTGTCAGAAAAGACGATGATCTTAAATTTTGAATAAATTGTCATGAATAATTAATCATAACCATTCAAAATAACTGAGATCAATAAAACTGGAACATCGCAATAATCCCAATTACAACTTGAATTCAGAATTGTTATACTGTTCTGCCATATCATAGTTTCAATCTGAACGAAATATTTCCGTTTAGTTGTCTAAATTAGTTATTTATTAATTATTCGAGCTATTATAGTTTTTTGCTAAAGATTGCTTCAAACGATTTTTTCCCCACCGCTGAATTCAAAGGACACAACGGAGATGAAGGAGGAAATAAAACCCATATCTTGCATTTTCTTCTGATGAACTACTTTGTTAGCTATTAATCATTTTCTAAATAATTTATACTAAAACATGTGCCAATTTTATTTTTTCAAAAAAATGAACAAGAGTGCAGTCCTTGCCTTATCATTCCGCCGTTCATGATATTTGATAAGGAATTGACATATGCGGAATTTATTGGGATTCATTACAGCTAGCAGAAGACGGCGTCCAATTTGAGCACGCAAATAATATGAGTAAAATTCAGCACTCATAGGACACCAAACCTAGAAGATAATTCGAAAAGTGTAACATATTACCACCTTTAAACAAAAACTGACGCAAAATAAACAATCCATGAATGGCCTCATTGTTATACAATATCCCTTCAAAAAGCGTACTTCGGCACATTGTACTTTTGCAATTTGTCCTGCTTTCTCAAGTTCCATCCAATTTGCTTCGTATATTTTCGGACCGATCAAGAAATTTAAATCCGTAATTTTATCGTCTTCACGGACCAATGTAGCCGTTAATCCTAATTTACAGTGCGCTCGAACAATAGTTAGTACTCGTCGAAACATTTTAGCCGGTATTGTATGTACTTCTACAAATTTTACTGTAATCAAATATATATATAATATCAAAAAAAAGTGATGTTTCTGGAAAATTGAGTAGAAGTAATCAAGCTTCTGTTGAATGATCCGCAGAAATATTCATAATTCACATACATCACATATTCCAAATAAAAAAAGATATACCGTCTAAAAGAACAAGCCCCCATTCACGGCTTTCGATATATTTCATAGCTTCTTCTGCCGCATATGTTCGTTTTCCAGTATATGCAACCATGGAATAAGTGCTTACGCATACAATTGGCTTATTAGCGTTTAAACCGGATGGCACTGCATCACGTGCCTCACGCGTAAATCGAACCAACTGGTCATCTCGAATTGTTGACCAAAGCTAAGAATTAGCAAAAATCTTCGAAAAAATTTCTCTCTATTCAAAAAAAGTTTTCAGAATATGAAAGGACTCTTCTTAAAACATCATAATAATAATTTCAATGGAAAATCGCAACAACGTGGAAGATGCATCTCGATAAATATAAACAATAGATGATTTAAAAAGTCACTTTGAACTGTCCACGCCACTGCTCAACTGAAACATTTGAAGTTGCTAACACCAAGCACCGTTTGTTAATTGTTGTTGCGGCAGTAACGCCTACCAACGTTTTACCAGCACCACACGGTAAGACGATGACACCAGAACGTGCACGGCTGTTCCCGAACATCTTTCGTAAACTCTTTTCCTGATATGGCCTGTAAACATGGTATTAAATTTAAAATACACAAACTTTTATGTATCAGCCTCATGAAGTTTTAAAAAATCAAAATCTAAACCAAAGCACAACGGTACCTTAAATTAGTGGATGATTTGAGATCTATTCCAAGATTTTCATTGAAAGTATCATTGCGAAAATCATATTCCGCTAGCAACGGATATTCCAATTCGATACAACGTTTTTGTACAATTTCTATTGATTCCTGCTTGATCTTTAAAAAAATATTGTTTAATTTCAAAAAGATTTGTCTTTCGAAAATAAGTATATATCCATTTAAAACCCTTTCTGTTAACTTACTTCAAAAGTTAACAGCTGCAGATTTTTGATGGCTTCCTCATCTTCATCATCATCACCGTCTAATTTGCCGTAATATGAATCGATGTCCTCTGGCACATTTGATTTTTTGGTAACATCTTTTTCTTTTGCTTCTTTTTGTTGCTGTTGGGTTCCCGGAATTTGCATTTTGTCCATGTTCATTTCCTGACAAATGATAAAAGTTGAACCAAAGCCTTGGAAGAACAGAAATAAGATTTATGTTTTATACGCCAAGATAAAATCCAGCCACTGCGATACATGAACAATATGCTTAAAAAAACATTCGTGAACTTATAGATCCTACTTTTTACAATTTTTTTTTGTCTCATTTGTTTAACTACATGATTAAATTAAAATGATTAAATTCCAGTGACTTGAAACTAACATATTTGAAAAAGCTTGCATTTAGCATCATTTTGCATTAAACAATTGTTATTCCAACAATAAGGAAATTGTGAACTTGAAAATTCTTTACTCAAGGAAAAATTATTACAGTTCGAACTAATTGAAGTTCAACGTTTTCCTCTTAAATATTCTAAAAATTAATTATTACGGAAGGAAGGTTTAAATTCAGTTAGAAATCTTACGTTATAACTTACTGTTTGTGGTATTTCATTTGGTGGTTTATCCTCTGCAAGACACTGTTGAATTATTTTATCCTTTAGCAAAGTCTGTATAACGTCAGAACGACGCGATTCAATGAAATATCGATTGTATTTAAGTACCAATTTCACTTTCCCATAGCTTACAGTGCATATCTACAAATGCGAAAAAATCATTCTCATAACATCTCTTTTATTTCTTACATTATCTTTTATTTGTATGTACATCTATTCAATCTTCGTTTCCCGACAGAATTCATACGTTTTTAACAACTTTCATTTCTTGCTTCCTTGTCCACATAACAATTCATAAAATGAAGATTTGAAGATTAACTTGTCTTAGCTAATGGACTGTTTATAGTCTTCGCCAATTTCTATTAAAAAATAAAATTACTACGAAATAATCCTTACTTTAATAAATTCAATAATTCCTTTCGGTAAAGAAGATTTCGATAACCTCTCCAAATACTCAATAATATCATTGGTTTGTAAACCGATTGATACAGCAGCGTATAGTGAATACGCCGTGAGCTGATATTCATGAATAAATTCCGGTCTACAGACTGGCTAAATGACAATATTAAAATTTGACTGGAATAAAGCAAAGTCATCATTTGACGGTTCGACAGTACTGTGTTCACTGTTATATGCCATACTAAATATGAATATAAATACATCGTCCGACAAGGGTAACCAACGTATTATTAAAAGAAATTCTTGCATATCTAAAGTACGGGTTTCAAAAGTTGAAAACGTAAGGAAGATTAGGATATTATATTAAAGAGTAGTAAGTAAAAGTTCTCGACAACTCGATAATCGACCTCAGAAATAGCAATCAAGAAATCATGGGCATGCTTATATACAGGACTGAATGATTCTAGAAAGATATGTCCATCAGGAGCAACCCAAAGCGGTCGTGATGTATGATCAGACTTCAATTTCATTTCATGTCGATAATCTTTCGCTCCAAATTCATCAGTACGTGTAATCATAGCCTGTCCATCCAAATTTTGACTAGCTGCTTTTGGTACTGGAATAAAGAACAAATGAAGTGAGTCACAAACTAATTTTCTGAAAAAGAAAGAAAATAAACAATGAGGGCAGTCGAAAAAACTGCGCAGTTACAGCTCTAGGAAATGCAAGGCAGTAAACATTTCAAATAATGCAGATAATATTGATGCAAATACGATACTTTATGACTTCTCAAGCCTAATTGAAAATGTTTTATTGTAGAAAAGAACTTAGGCCATAGTATGTTTGTATCAAATTTGGAGTCATTCTGATATCACTCCTAGATCAAAAGCTATTGCATTTGGTGTAAATGCTGATCCATCAGTATAAAACAATCAACCTGCAGCATCTTTATCACTCGGATTACTTTTTTCACCCAAATTGCTCGATTGAGAATTTTCATCGGCATTGAAATCAGCATTATACTGTTCCCAGCGACCACGTTTACGCCGTTCACTTTTTCCAGGCGCCATACTATAATGTAGGTCTGCAACACGAAACAAATTCAGCGATACTTAAGAAATCTAACGTATATACATTTATATGATAGAATCTGATAATAAAAATAGCACTGCTGCTGTACATATTTTTATCACGGATACCTATAAAATTTCATTATATAAAGGACAAATCGTAAACTATGGTTATTGAAATATCAAAGGAATCCAATTCCTATTTCAAACACAATAATATCAAGATTTATATCATTTATTTTGTATTAATTTTTTTTAACATAACACTAGGGAAATATAAATACCAAATGTATAATTATAAAAGGTTATAAAAAAACCAATATACAACAAACAGAACAATTCTTAAATTCAAAATGATATACTCAAAAATATTTAGACAATTTAAAACCCGTACCGAATCAGAGAGTATTAATAAATCTGTGTCTACAACACAGATTTTCTGTACCATCATTATATATATATATATATATATATATATATATATAACCACATATCACCTAATTAACATGGCTCAATCATGGTTAAATGAGAAAGTTACAAAATGATATGTCAAAAAACGAAATGATGGTGAAGAAATCCATGTTCCAATTTGAACAATTGAACAATTTCTTCTTCAATACCACATTTTATCTTATTCAATCATATTATTCTTCAAAAAATCAAAACCGAAGCAAAGTATTGCAAACACTGGGAAAAAAGTTATAAATAAAGTAAAATAAATAAGAGTCACGCAAGTAGAGTTTTATTAGCGGAACCGAAGTTTGGTGCTGATAAAGGATGCATCCGCTCATAGAGAAATTTCAACCGACTTTTCAAATCGCCCAAACGGCGATCTCTCGCCGCAATCGGTATTACTGCTTTTGGAGATAGTGGTCGCGTGGGTCTCATTTCTTCCGGTAGCACTTCTGACCAATTTTTTCTTTCTAAAATTGAAACTAATTCTTTTGCCTTCTGTTCGCCATTAGGTAAATCAATTTTGTTCAGCGTAATGATCGTTGGCTTCATCACCAAAGCTGGATCATACTTTTCTAATTCGATATTCAGAAGTGCGACAGTTTCTAGAGCATTACGATACGGATTGCTCATGGATAAATCAAGTTTGAAACCGAGAACATCAACGACTATTAGTAATATATCGCTGAACTCGAGATGCTTCAAGAATTCTCGACCTCTTCCACGATTCGATGCCGCTCCCTCTATTAACCCAGGGAGATCGACGATTGACAAACTGAACGAATCGTTATCATCGTTAGCGGATTTCAACTCCGATCTAAGGTCATTAATATAACCAATCTGAGGTTTCACTGTTGTAAATGGATAACTAGCTATCTTGACGCTTCTTTTTGGTACCAATGCCTTCATAACTGTCGATTTTCCTGCATTCGGGAAACCAACTAAACTGATATTTGGATGAAGCTTAAGATGAAGATCAACGAAAAACCGCTCACCAGTGGTTGCCTGAAAGCAATTTTCGGCACAACCTCCACAACCACCTCGAGCTATTACATAATTGAAGAATGGTCGTGAACAACGTGCTATTAACAGTTTAGTTTCTGCATTTATCACATCGACACCTACGGGCACCCTGAGAATTTTTGGTCTTCCACTAATACCAATGAGAGATGTATGTGATGAATTCATACCGCTTTCAGCTAGCACTTTCAACACACCATGTTTACTATTCTTCAACATCGCTTCAAAAGTCATCCTTGAATCTCCAACCATAATTACGTCACCACCATTTCCTCCAGTGCCATTAAATCGTTTTAAGCCCTGTCCTCCATTACCTGCACGTACATAAAGTCGTAAATAATCACGGTTAATAATCCCTTCATTAGAAATTGTTGAAGCATATAATTTCTGTTGCAGTTTGATTATGCTCACCAATAGACGCATTGCGCATTGAATGGAATGATAATTCTAAAAGCAGGACTTCAAGTTTACCATCTCGACTGTATCGCTTGTCTAACAAAAATACATTTCGAAAACCAAAGTAAAAGCAATCTTAATAGAAATAACTCTATGATACAAACTGAAACATTTGAAGTCATAACAGACTTCGATTACCGCGTTATTGATATTCAAAATTTAATACCACTTCACTTCTTTTCACTGCAATTTTTAGATGCTTAACACATAAGCAATCAAGCATTCTCAATTAAGAAAAATCCTCGTTAAAAGTGAAAAATATCAAGGATTAGTTAAGCTGGATGCTGGGACAACCCAAAGAGATTATAAAAAAATAGAAACACAAAGTTTTCTCCATATAAGTGCTGGTGAAACTATTTATCTTATTTCTTTTCTTTCCTCTTTTTGTTTATACAACTTTTTTCAAAATCTCATAAACACGTATGTACAACTTCCTGTTTCGTTAAAACCTTACATATATATTCATTTAAATACTTAAATAATCATCACATAATAAGTATAATTAATACAAATAACATTTCAAAAAAATAAAAAAGCTTTCTAGAAAAAATATCTCTTACTAGACATGACACATATTTTTTTTGTACAGTACTCCACTCCACAACATTTAAATCACATGTGTATTCTCACTTTTAAAAAATTGCATATACATTACATGAAGGAATGGAAAATATACAACATAAATAAGAAGATATGCGGGATGAGAGAACAAATACAAGATTGAATTAAATAACGAAGAGAGGTAAGATAAAGTGGACTTCCCTTGACTTTCGGCTTTATTTTTAGATGATGACTTTTCTACCTATCATCCTACCTATTCATCACCGATATCATCCGAATATATGGAAATGTGGAATACTATTTGTAACGCTTTGACAAACAAAATTGTTTTGTTCACATCTCCAATTATAAAAAATTCTAACCTCCAATGCTCGATTCAGTAAAATTTTTGCAAGTCTAAAAAACAGAGTTAAAAAAATCGCAGATTTAAGGAAAATTTGTCTCCACTGCCTCGGCTAAAGCAACAATATTGATATCTGCATCGTCAGCTTTCTTTAACTCATTGAATTTTGTATGCAATCGGAGTGATAACCGAGCAAGATCGATGGGATCTGTTTCTTCTTCTTCCATTGACTCGCCTGCATGTACACATTGATGCTACTAGTTTATTACAATACAGCCTCAAAATCATAGCATTAAACAATATAAACCACAACGACTATTTCTCTATGCTCAGCTTTATATTGCATAAGATAAATTTTTCTATATTTAAAAATTATATTGACTTGAAATTAAAAGTGATGAAAACCTACCGAAAAAGTGCTGCGCCAAGGCATTTAACGAAAGCGAACGTTTGAATAGTGAACGATAAAGTGATACAATGTCTTTTACTTGCTCTTCCGGTACCTAAAACTTCATAATAAAAGATAAAACTTCCAAAAAACAAGTATTTACAAGCAAAGGTCAAAAGACCACCTCTAACAAACCAATATTTAGTGTCTCATCTTGACTATAGTACTTTGAATAATGTAAAAAATTAAATGCGCGAAATCCTTACATGGATGTTCAACATTTCAAATAAGCGTTCAATTTCATATCCAATGATAGTCATTTTTTCTTGAATCAAATATAGAAGTTTCAAAGACACTCGTTTTAGCGTCTGTGAATTATCCATATCACTCTTCACTCCTGGTTCCTTTATGATACTGTTCATGAAACAGCTACCATCTTTGTCAACTGCAGAAACTTCAGATACTGACTTCTCGCCAGTCTACAATCAGAAATCAGAATTAAATTGACTCTATATCACATAAAGTTATTTAGCATATGATCTGCACATTTCTAATGATGGTAAAATCATTGGAAACATTCAAGGCCCATTCAAATGCTCGCTCTCTAAATACATCATGAACTTACTGCAGTTTAGCAACAACTATTGTTCATTCTATTACAAGGTTAAAGTTATTGACACAGTAACTTCAAGATTATGCAAAAAATTGAAATTTTGGTAGACAGTACTTCACTGATTGCATATTTCGCATAGATCGCAACTTCACTCCCTCTTTCCGGTATTTTGATTTTGTTTGAATCCAGATCGTTCCAGAATACAGATCGTGGAATTATAGCGCGATTTTCATCTTTGGCAACTGGAACTGACATATATAAAGATTTCTTCGTCTCTTTTTAGACAGCTTAAACAAAATTTCGATAAAAATCAATTACCTTCTTTACCACTATTTTCTCTATCCTGCACATAATATAGGACAGCTGGTAATTTCCAGGAAGCATGTAGATGCAATGCTTCATTTTCTGAGATCCGTGTAACAGACCAATCATTGAACAATATCCAGCAAGATTCCTTGGAAGCACAAATATTTAATCAGCATAAAGGACAGATAAAGAGAATTAAAAACAAAGCAGTTACATACTTGCTTCAATTTGATCGCCGTTACCAAGTGCTCTTCAGTTTCTTTTTCTTCATTTTGATTGATGATAAATACAGCTGCTGTCAAATGGAAAGACGAGCTATTTTCCATTTTATTCTAAATTTGAAAAATTACAAACCTGATGAGTGAAAATTTTAAAACTAGTAAACTTCTGCGGATAATCAAAATTACAAAAGTTCAATTTTTTTCAATGATTCGAAAATATTGTTACTTCTGAAACCGTACAAATACCATCCGTTATTTTGATATGCATTGAGTTCGGTAGATAGTGAAGGCATTCAGGGAATGAGGTAGTGCCTTCGGCCATTGGTGTTTCAGATTTACTACAATAAATGTGATATTAGTTTTGAGCTTTATAAACAAATAAAATGAACTGTTCATTAAGACTGTCCAACCCACTTTTGAACTTTTCAGAAATGAAAAAAAATTTCTTCATTCAAATCTTCCGTTTTCACTTCTGGGTGCTACCTAATTACTATTAAAAATCGTGAAATATGTGAATACCTTATATTACGAAATATGTGAATATCTTATAACTACCACATTAAAATTGTTCGTCCTCGAATGAAAAGCAATACACATGTAAATTCAGCAGATCTGCTCCGTTTCTTTTTAATTCCTGGCAAAAAAAAGAATTCAATTTAGGTCATAAATGAAATGAACCTGTCATCGTTATGAAGATACCGACAATTCGGATTTTTGCATTCAGCGCCATACCTACAAGGTTTTAGTTTTTGCTCGGTTACTGAACTCGACGTCATCGCCGTTCGATTTTCAAATGCCTTAAACGATAAAAATGAAAAAAAATATTACGAAATTTAATCATTACAGATTGAATTTGAAAATTGTTGAGTAGCAAATTATATTAAAACAAAGGAAAAAGTATTGCAACACTACACAAAAACTCGAAAATAATTAAAACTATCAGCTCAGTGAAAATATCCATAAATGGTATTCACAATCATAAAATATGGAGTATTTCAGCAGTAGTTGGAATTGAAACAAAAAACCTGAATATGAGAAATCCAAAACGCTTGTTCCGCTTCTGTACTGGCTGTCATATCCAAGGCGAGAATGTTCGGCAGTAAACGCACACGACGTGTTGATGCGAAACGTGCTAACTTTCCGCACTTTTGGCAGATAGCTTCATTTTGTTCGGGACAGTTTAAGGTTTTTTCCAGTAATGTACAAAATCCAATTTTTTCATTACCTGGAGAGTTATTTTCGACAGAATCAAATGATCTTGGATCCCAAATTTGGGAAACATAAATGAAAGAAATTATGAAAAAGAAAGAGTATGCCATCCTTACTTGTTGGGTATGCTAATGATATATAAAGCTGCGACAAGGCTGACTGATAATGCTCAGAGCATCGGATACAATGGTTATTCAAAGTAAATGAAATCTCTAATTCTTTTCGAAGCGCTACTCCAGCTGTGGTTTCGGAAAGTTCCTGTTAATAAGATAACACTATAATTAATACTTAATTGCAGCATAGGAGTAGAATCTTGCTAACATAGAAATTATCTCATAGAAATACGAAAGACATTTCACATGCTTACATAAAGCAACTTCACTTCACAGATTACCTAACAACACGTACCTTATCCAGTACTTTGCTGAAAGTTTGCATAAATAAGTGTACTGCTTCCGCCAAATTTACATTGTTAACTGCATTTGCCCATTTTTTACCATCATCAATGGATCGGAAAGTTTTCATGAAATTCTTGGCCTAGAAGTATGAAAAAGAATCAATTCTGTTATTATCAGGTTTATACTTATTCCATACAATGTTTTTCTCCACTATAACATCTACACTATTTTTAATGCGATAATGAATCTACCAGTTAATACGCAAATGATGCAAATGATGCATATAGTCTCTTTTAACGAGTTCTGCCATCTTCAACTGTATCTAACGATCAGCACTACTAACTGTTCATGTTTTATATCTACTATGTCTAGTTCACGTTCTGGACTCCTGAAATTTCAAAAAAAAAATCACTGAAAAAAGCGCATACCGATACAACACTTGATACTGGCCGATCTGTAAGTAACCGAAAAAGGAGATTCATTTCGCAAGAAATGCAGCCCTCCAAGTAACAAAAGTGCGAAAGGAAAACAGTTCTTACGTTGATTAAGTGATACATTGCCTGAAATAAGAACAAAAGCAATTTTTAAACATTCTGCTTTCCATTACAAAAACTCTTGCTTGTAGTTCTATTTTAAACAATAAATGCAGAAATTGATTAAAGACATCAACTTCTCTTAAGATAAGCAGAACATTTTAAATTATATTAAGCCTTACAATTGCAGCATATCCGTAAATGACAAGAACTCTTTTTTTCGTGAATAATGGCCACAAGTAAATCAGGATATATAAAAAAAAAGCGTCAAATTATGAAATAATCATAAATTACAAAAATTATAAGCAAAATGAATTACAAGCAGAAGCATGCATGCGGGACTTGTTTCGACGGTATTTTCTAATGCGTTGAATTCGGTGCGATTATACCGCTTACAATCAGTTTCGTCAGCTTTAAAGGTTAATCTTTCTTCGGTACGCAAATAAAACTTCGGAATGTGAAACATTTCATCATTCTTCATTGCTGAAAAGCAGTTTCATAAAATCCTTGGGACACTTATCAATGCAATGCATAAAATATTATGAAAAAATTTGAAGCTAATCAAACCAAGCTTCAACATTAAATGAATTAAATGGTCAGGAGACACCAATTAAATTTAATCTATAGAAACTGAAAAATCGAGTACTAGCACCACGTGATAGAAGAATGACAAACAAAAAAAACAACCAATGCTCAGCTTTGAATATGTCTGCAGGACTATAACATTGTAAAATTGAAACTACCATTTGAGAACCATTTATCATGAGCAGAACTTGTATACGGGCAAACGTTGAAACCGCGTAGCGGTGTACCAGCACGAGGATTATGAGCATATCCAACAAATTGCACCATCCGCATTGAATCAATAACCTTTTCTGATATAGGATCCGGCTGTCTGAAACAGGGAAAAGGATGAAAACTGATCCTTTTAAGCAAGATCTAAATGTTTGGCAAAGAAAAAAAAGATGTGAAGAAAATGATACCTAAAACGTCTAATGCATAACTGTTCAGGCCAATCTGAAGCATAATGGTCATCCATTGGAAATGGAAGAGGAAACACTCCATATGAAGGTTCAGGATCGTCGATGTTCACGGGTGGATGGAAAGCAATCTGAAAAAGAAATTTTGACACTGAGATTTTGAAGATGGGGGGGATCGTTCCATAACTGCAGGATAGCACCGAATGCCGAATAGGACAAACATCATCATCGTTCTAAGGAAGAATAGTATCCGCTTCGTAAAAATCGATAGTCCTAAAAGTGCAAACTAGAAATAGATACTCATTTATAGAGGATATATTGAAACTCCACTTACTGGATCTGGAAAGTCTGTGCCCCATGAATTCTCATTAAAAATCGGTTCCATTCGATCCGAAAAAAGGTGTATCAAACCTGAAAGTCTTCATGCGGCTTTAAATTATTGAGTGCAAAAATACGAATGTTGCTATCCTACTTTCCATTTCTTTGTTAAACACACCATCTTCCATTTTCAATATGGAAAAGATTCTTTCTCCCAGACTTTACTGGCAAATTGATTTCATCTAACCGCATTCACTGTTACTTCTAGAATTATTCAGCTAGATTTTATTTCCACAAAACTATCAAAAATCCAACCTACCCGTTTGATCACCAAAAGAAATACACTGCTTCGAAGTAGATACATCAAGAGCTGTAATAGCAAAGCCATTAGTATCCAACTGAATAGGCATCTGATTGGATTGCTCATTCAAATCCATTATAATCAATTCACCAGTCTAAGAAAAAAGATATATCCGTTCCATTGTTAAATTTTACACAATAAGTGCTATATGCGTTATTTTGAAAAAAAAAAAAGCTGCAAAAATAATTTGTATCTCAGTAATACTCACTGCTATCAAAACTTTTGAACTTTTTTCCATTATTAAATCTAAAATATTTAAATGGACATACCTGAGAGCAAACCATAATCCGACCATCCGAATAAGAAGGTAAAAATCTACAGTATGACGGTGCCATTGGTAAAGGTACAGGCGGCAAACTGCGCAGTGTTCTTAAATCATAAATCATTATGAATCGATCACCTGCCATTTTTCCCAATCTGTAATGGAAAATCAAGTGTTATATTTCACAAGCTATTTATAAAGTTCATAAAAACAAGTACTTGATTACTCTCGGATAATAATGGAAATAGGTCGGGAAGCTTAAAATAGAGATGAAAACGTCATGTGATTCGCAATTCTATACAGATGGACGAACGTCAAAGAGCTAAATTGAAAGTGTGGCTAAAATTTAACAATAAGGAAATTGTTAAAACGCCAAAGTCGCTCTAATTCGATTAGTTCGAATGAATGCAAACCTTGGAGAGTAACCGCATGTGATAAGTTTATTGCCATAAACATCAAAATCAGCTACCGATCCCTGATGAGCTTGCAAGGCATGGATTGCATCCACTGTTGTAAGATGTCGGAGTGTCACCTAAAGAAAGATACGGTAGAAAATATTTCTTGATGCTCTTCTCTTGGTAAAAAAATAATGAAAAAATGAATTGAAAAACTGTCAACTGAAACTGACGTTTCCCTCCGAATCAGAACTGAACAAAAATTTTTGATTTGATCGCAAAGCTAAGCAATTTTTCTGTTTGACAGAAACCTGCAAATAACGTTTCTAAATTATTTAATCTATATTTTACCGATTAGACTTTTGGCGTTAGATTATTAAGCCTTAATTTCCGTAATAAAATTTAATATTGAAAGTTTGGAAAAGATCAGACAATTCGTATTTCTTTTTGTGTCTCCACATCAAACTGTATGATTTGTTGCTGATTTCCACCTAGCAGTAATTTATGCGGCACATCCGAGAGTCGATGCATGCAGGTAAGATCAGTCATGTGGTCGGATCTGAAACAGTTATAAATTTGTGCTTAATTATGTGTCACATTTAATTTATACTTTTTTTTACTGTATAAGGATATTAATTCCAGCTGCTCTTGGCTAACTTCGAGAAAATTCAGATGTAGTATAAACAGCTGCTCTTGCAAATAACTAGACTTCTAACCAAAAAATTTTTTCAGTAATAATATGAATCTGCAAGCTTACGTGTGTGTAAATAACGAAATGCCTTGTCGGCGATTAGCTTTTAAACGTTTGGATGTTAGTGAGAAAATAACAGTTTCTGAAGCAAGCAATGCGCGAATGCATGAATTAGCTGCTGATAGAAATGCCGTGTATTTGTCAAGCTGTGCACCATAAAACGACACCACACGTCCCTAGAAGTTGTGGAATTGCACAAAGTACTAGAAAAACTTGCAAATTCATCTGCCTCAATTTCGTTAATACGAATCCATATACACATATTTATATTTATTTATTTAATTTTGTTTTGAATCTTATAAAAGAAGTTTTTTATCAGTAATGCATTCATAAATCTAAGATTCAATGCTTTAATATTACTTCTTCGTGAAGTCAAAAGTTAACAATGAAAGTCCTGTCTCTAATAAAATGAATCAGTTTCTGATTCTGAAAATGCTAACAGTAGACGGAGATTTCATCTCAATAGTAATTCTGAAGGCCAGTTAGCCTAAGGGGTATAACAAAACAATTTATATGAAAATATTGAAAGTAGAAGTAGGATAAATCTAATTCTAAAATTTGAAACCTCCCACAATCATTTCTTTCTTTTCAAGATGAATTAGAAATATTTATTCTGTAAGTAAAATTCATTATGTAAGTAAATCACCATATTATTTCCGGTCCAAAGAAGTTCCTGGTATGGATCGAAAGTAAGTGCCGAAATGAAATGAGCAAGCGATGCATTCTGTGGTGTTGTTGATAGCAGTGCGAATCCACCTTCAGGTATACGGGCTTCGTTATTCTAAAGTGATGATTAATGACATTTAAATCTTTTCCTTTTAATATCTTCTGAATGGTATGTTATTTAAAAAAATAAAAAAATGATGTTCAAATTAAATTGTATTCATTAGCAAAGCTAAATAATTTAAGCTATTAAATCTTCGTAAAATATCTAGACTTTGTCGAATTTCGGAAAGGCAATAATGAAGTTTTAAATCGTAAATCGTATGAAATTCAAACCATTGAGGTAAGACCATCTGCAGATATTAAGACATCCTCGCCATGTCCTGGTGATGAACCGTACATCCGCACCTGTTTGATGCCCCGGTAGATTGGTTAACCTGTAAATAAGCATTATTCCACTCCTATCAATAATTTGTATGAATATTAACGCATTGCTTCAATGATACTGTTCATTGATAATCTATTAAAGCTTACAGTTTATCAGTTTTTAACAGACCCATCACTCCATCATTCCTCACTGACATGCCTAACTCTATCAATTACCAATCTTCATTGTCTCTTCTATTAGAACACTTATAACATCATTCTTGTCTCCTCATTTTCAATATTATGTTTCACTTTTCTCATTGTCAGAACATCGAATAACGCTGCTTCTTTTTGCTAATTTCTCTAATTCCTACTATTTTCCTTCGCTCTTCATGTCATCACAGTGTAATCTTAATGTCAATCTTAGCCAATCAAATCTAATCTCCCGTATTATCTCGCTTCTATACTGCTTCTCAATCTTCCCATCAATTTCAATCATTCCGAAACATACGGAATTCCAATCCGTCGGTTGAGTGACAAATAGCCAGAGTGATTCGATGATTGCATGAATTCACTGATGTTTAGAAGTGAGATAAGTGATGTTTGGTCGGGTCACAGTGGTGCTTTATGGATTTCCAGTATTTCCGGTGATTTTCGCGTGAAATTATAACACTGGTACAAATGATTAATTGCAGATAAACTGACAGTCTGATCTGAGTTTTTTTCATTCTCGCTTCTGTATTTTTGAGTTCACTAAGAATTGTACTTTATTCCTTCATTCTTTCTGACTTAAGTCTTGCTTTCCTGCTTTAACTTAATTTTAATTATTTGATTTCAGCTTGTATAATTTATCCGTTGATTGCTTCGAAAAAGTTCGACATTTTAGAGAACTTATTTGCAGTCTTTGTGAGGTTTTTGTTTCTTTATTAATTTCAGTATTATTTTTCATTTCCGATTTCGTGTTAAATTGCAAAGTACTGTGAGCTTTATCAGAAAGATCATGTACATTTTATGTAGTCAACATCATATATTATGGTGAAAGTAAAACAAATTTTAAAACATATACAAATAAGTTGCTGCAACCCATTGGAAAATGATTTTCAGTGTCGTTATCCATCATTCTACTATATGAAATCAGAAACATATTCATTAAAACTTAAGTTTTCTTTGAGCTTAAGAAGGTATTGCTACCAATCAAATCTGTTAGCCTCCTTTTTTTGGTGTGAATTAATCTGGTGTTGATAAATAATAGCGGTAAAGGGATTTCTTTTATTCTATGCCGTGAATAAAGTGAATAGTTGACATTGGTGCAATGCTCTATAATTCATAGGAGCATATTCTTTAATCGCAATTAAAAATAAAGTTGGAATCTAATTAACTCCTCCAGTAAATGGATGTCTTTGGTGAAGACATAATTGTAGAACGAGCGGTAATTGTGGAACGATGTAATAATGTTATTTAACGATCCCTTAAGAATGTATTGTTTAATCTCTCTCGAAAAAATGGAAAATGAAAAGAGTATAAAAAGCAATTCGGAAAAAAAACAGAGCTACAACAAGTTGACTTTTTCCTTTAATTCAACATCATATTTGATAATAATCGTAATGTTATCAGTGCCCATTTATTATATTTAAAGTGTATAGTACAAAAAGGATATATGACTAAATATAGTAAGGATATACAGATAATTCTGATGGTAATATATTTAGTCAGCCATCAAGATTTTTCGAATTTGTACCTTTCAAAGGAGAATTTTGGAAACAAAATGCAGAACTGAATAATATCGAGTTTCATTAATAGCAACAGAACTGTGATAAATTCATAAAACGAAGAAATATCGAAAAGATGTAAGAGGGAATGTACTCTAAACAGTTTAGATTCATAGTTTCATTTAATTTATGTCTGTACATTCAAGTTGATAGTATTAAGATGGACTTATAGGGTCAATTGTTTTGGTATAAAATGAATTTTGACATTTATTTTGAAGAATTTATATCCGATCTGAGATTTATATTACTTGGAAGACGATTTGCTTGACGATGATATTGAAATTATTGAACGTTGACTAATTCTCTCGCTATCACTTCTCTCTTTTTCTTTTTTCTGTCTCTCTCTCTCTCCTATCATTAAATCTCGGAGTTTATGCGTGTGTATGTATGTGTATGTGTCTGTCTGTTTATGCGTATATGTGTATGGATGTTAAAGTAATCAGTGTAAAGTTATACTTGCCTTTGTTATCTCGATTTTAGAAATGAAATTTCAGGCTGACTGTTGGAATGCAGTAATGATTGAGAGAGAAAGAGAATAGTAAAACAAAGTTTTATGGCATAAGAAGAGCGTGGGTGATCTTACGGACTCTTCTTCCGCTTCAATACATTTATCCAATTTATTTAACTCTTTCCTTTCATAACTACCGAAAGAGACGGGAGTCTTCTCTCTTCCAATATCTCTCTCTATCCGATGTGTAATATCAAGAGCAGGAGAATGAACAGAGTATCCTGGTGGAATATCACTTGACGACGGTTGTGGTAGCAGTTGGTATCATTTATCTAAACGATCAACAGCTGGCGCTCTCGTCCTCTTCAATGAAACCTTCCAAGCAGCAAGGGAAAGCATCTGCAAAGGTATGTGTATGTATCCATCTCGCTTACAATTACAACTGCACCATAGAAATTGTCATTTCAGTCTTTTACATGAAACTTTACAACGTTCTACTAGACACTCGTCATTTTCTTTCACTCTTTCTCTCTTTTTCAACTCTTTATTTCATTCATATCGTTGAAATATTTTTATTTTAAGCAAAAACTGAAATATTTTTAGCAATCCTTTACGAATTTCTATGTGCATAGGGATTTTTGAAATTTTCTATTTATTAGCTTATTGTTAAAGAATTTCGTTACTTTCGACCACGTAATTTCCATTTTCGTCTTTCGATTCTCTCCTAGACTTTTTTCATTGTCTAAAATATGATAGATATTCTTCCCGCTAGTGTTCATAATTTTTCAATCTATAATGATAACCGATTTGCTTGGCAAACTCGATTTGGACTATCTTCGAATTTTCCTTTCTTTTTTTATTTTGCAGTTCAAATAGTGTACTTGTTTGTTTTAATTCTCTTGATTTTATGTTTGGCTTGTTCCCTTCTATTTTACTGTTCTCACTTTCTCTTTTTGCTACATATTTACTACAGTTCGGAATATTAATTCGATTCAATTTCGGAATATCAGCATTAATGCTTTTTTCTAAATAATTATGTTGATTCTTGTGGAACATCTATATTTTTATGCATATGTATTTAATGAGAAAAATATTTCAAAGAAATATCATTTTTGATTGAAGAAGGTACTCTATTTGAACTGTAAACATTCGTAAGACTTAGGACATCTGTGTCGGAAGATTTTAGATATTTCATGAATCCGGAAGTTTCAATATATGAGAGAAATTGGGAAATTAATCACTGTAATTTGATATATCAATTCTTCGTCTGTGTAAGTCTCTTTGTCACTTAATAAATTCACCATTAGTTGAACGCCGAAATGATTCAAAAGTTTTATTCATTCTGAAGAAAGCTTCTTTATCCGCGTATTTCAGATTGCAAGGAACTTGGTGTAATTTATTGATAGCTGGGATCAATTTTTTTAAATTCTTTCATGTTTGAAGATTTCCTAATTTTGCAAAGTATGTCGTTTCTTCAACCAAAATGTTGGAATTATTAGTTGATATTTTTCCATTCTTAAATCTCCAAAAACCCATTCGAGATCAGAAGACCCGAAATGTTCATGAGATTTGGACTAGTTGTTTTATTACCTAAGTTGATAGAGGTGGATAAAAAATTATGATGAGTGAGGGCTCTCTTTCTTACATCTTATTGATTTTACGATATGCAGCCGTAGGAAGTCATTCCTGTCGTATTTTAATTTAATAATTTTTCAAATAAAGTTTTCAGGTTCTGGCTGTGCGAAAGAATTAGCCGTGCAAAGCACGGCTGTCAGTGCTTCACATCATATCTGTGGGGTGTATATGTGAGTGAAAAACCATTGTCATCGATATTTATTAATTGCATTAACTTGTTTGGAATTTAAGTATCACTTTGTTAGACATGTCTCTTGCAAGCAATTACCATTCACATAAGCCAAATGTGCCCATTATAATGGAAGATGTATTTGGTTGGGTGCGTGAGGGTAATACATTTCAAGTACGCGTATGGCTTGATGATACCGAACACGATCTCAATATCGGGTAAGTTTTCGTATCATAATAAATAATCTAGTTTCATTTTTTTTTTACTTATTAATTTATAAAAAAAAACTAGGCATCTGCATTTCATCAAAATTTCAAATTCAAGCAACAAAATTTCCAAACATGACTTTTCGAAATCATCTGTGGATCAAGTATCTTATTCTCAATTTTTAGCTGTATCAATTTCTTCTTTTTAGTGACGATCACGCATTTTCATTGCTTCATTGGGCATCTAAAGAAGGACATGTTGCAATTGCTGAGTTACTACTTTCACGAGGGGCACGTGTAAATGCGACAAATATGGGTGATGATACAAGTTTACACCTAGCTGCAGCTCACGGAAATCGTGAAATTGTTGTGGTACAATAATATTGCTTTAAAAATTACAATTCTGGACCTCTTTAATGTTTTAACGTTTTAGTTCAATAATTTTTAATGTTTTAGTTCAGTAATTTAAAATTTTATTGTATTTTCTTACACGAATTATATTAAGACGTAGATTATATTTTTTCACTTTTACCTCCTCCCTTTTTCTTAATATCTCAGAATTGTTACTTTCAGAAATTACTTAATCGGAAAGCAGATGTAAATGTCGCAAATGAACATGGAATGACACCTCTTCATTACGCATGCTTCTGGGGATATGTGCAAATCTGTGAGGTAAGGTAATATACTTTGTAAAATTTTTAAAAATTTTTATTGGTTTTATCGAAGATCATTGAACGAAATTTATTAATCGGAAGAAATAACGTCATCCGAAGATTACTGCGGCTTAAACCAAGGTATTTTTCTTGCATCCACGCTATATTTTATCAACCACGTATTTCCGATTATAATTTTAGTGATTAGTCTTGTTATATATTTTCCAGGATCTTATTCGAAGTGGCGCTATAATAAGTACTTGCAATAAGAAAGGGCAAACACCACTTGATGTCTGCCAGCCGCAAGCTCGTAATGCAGTTGCAGGTTTAATTGCATTGCTAATTTTTTGAATGATTATATCTTTGAATTTCGAAAATTCCATTTTGATTCTAAAAATTTTAAATATTTTAGCCGCAACTTAACTGTCCCATTTAGAAATTGCCCGAGAACATGGACAAAATATTAATGAAAGAATACCATTCAAAGATCAGACTTGGAAAGGTACAAAAACCCGTACTAGAGATGCCACACTTTCAAGGTCAGTATTGCTCAGATTTCATTTTCTATTTTCAGCTATTCGTGCTAAAAGTGAAATGAAATTTTAAGTACCTATTATGAGTGAAATTCAGTAGAAGAATGGATGAAGCTTACCATATTCTATCTATCTTGCTACTCTACGAAGTGAACTGTTTACAGGTACACAGGTGTTGATATGGCATCTTTAAGTTTATCGATGAAAATAGCTGAATCTCATAGTGGTGAATTATGGCGTGGCAAGTGGCAAGGAAATGATATCGTAGCTCGAATTTTAGCGCTACCTGAAGTAACTCCACGTATAAGTCGTGAATTCCAAGCTGAATTCCCTTCCTTAAGGCATGCATTCCTTTCACAGTACATTTATTTCCCATTTGTTATTTCCCATCCATATCTTTTTCAGTTTAAGAATTCCTTTCTGTTCTTGCGACGTACTTGCTAGTTTGGGTACAAATTTGAAGAGTAGTATACTGAAGCTGAATGAAGTTAATGCTTCAAATTACAATCTTCTTTCATTACACTCATGTCTTAGTATGTTCGCCAGATTTTCCTTTCAGAATATTTGCCCATTCGAATATATGTCCTGTGTTAGCTTGCTGTAACCAACCACCAAATCTTGTTGTTATCAGTCAACTGATGCCGTTTGGTTCACTTTATAATGTATTGCACGAACAAACAGGTATAATACAGTTTTTCGCTGCAGAGTGAAAAAAGTTCATTAATATTCGTCGACAATCTGGATTTTTCTATATTATTGAAACATTTTAATTTATTAAACTTATGAAGTTGTAATCATAACTTTTTATTTAAATATTTTATTTGGGTTGATTTCTTACCAATGTGCGTAATCTAAAATATTTATTGCTAAATAAGCAAGCTGCATGAGAATTCAATATATTTTTGCAATGTTTAGCAGTTGTAATCGACCAAGCACAAGCGACAAAGTTTGCTTTGGATATAGCACGTGGCATGTCATTTCTTCATTCGTTGGATCCACTGATTTTGAGGTATTATCTGAGTTCGAAACACGTTGTGGTTGACGAAGATCTTACAACAAAAATTTCAATGGCCGATACGAAATTCAGCTTTCAAGAAGTAGGTAGATTATATTCTCCGGCATGGATGTCACCAGAAGGTGAGAATTTATTTTTTGTTCTTATATTTGGTTACTGTTTGACAGGTGTTTTAATATGTATTTAGCCCACAGTGAAAATTGGGATCTCTCCATAACCTACGTGCAGATGAAGCATATATTAGAAAAGTTATAATTATAAAAGATTTTTTAGTTCAGATCAGAAACTTTTGTAAGTTAAATGTAAAGTCTTGGCCCAGAATTGTTTAAAATGTTAAAACTGGTTGATAATTTGTTTTTTCTTTGCAGCACTAAAGTATTCGCCATCAGATTTAAATATCAGAGCAGCTGATATGTGGAGTTTTGGTGTTTTATTATGGGAATTGAATACTAGAGAGGTACCATTCGCAGATCTTTCTCCAATGGAAATTGGAATAAAGGTTTGTTGTTGGTATAATATTGTAATAAATAGATGTTGATAAGATTTTGAAGTATGACGTTGAAAAAATTCAGAAGGACGAAAAAGAAAAGATTTGTTCTTCATTGTTTTGTAGTTTTGATTTTAGGATCAGGATCACATTTGAAATTCGATTTTAAATTTAAGAGTTGAAATGGAATTTCAATGAATTAGTATTTGAAAACATAAATCATTGATTGGTTTGCGATTGCAAACCACATCAGCAGGGACGATTGTAAAAGATTTAAAAAATTTGTTTGACGATACATCAATCTCTTGGAAAGTGCATTTTTTGGAAAAAAATAATCACTGGAATAAACGATAAGTTAGAAGAAGGATTTATTGTCTTTCTAGCCATTTTAATGTTTCCTCTTTGCAATTTCGTTTTGCCGCCTCACAAAAGATAAACCTTTATTATAGAGTTTCTTTTTTGACTTTTTTTTATTTTTCAAAGCGAAGCTAAATTTAGAGAAGGTTTGAACTTTCAAATTTTAAATCTTTTAAATTGAAAATTTCTTTTTAGATTGCACTGGAAGGATTACGTGTCCCATTTCCACCTGGAATATCACGAAATGTGGGACGTTTGATGAACATTTGTTTAAATGAAGATCCTGGCAGGCGGCCGAATTTCGATCAAATAATACCAATATTAGAAAAAATGGCTCAATTATAACGTGGATTTCTACATAATTCTAGTCAGAATAGATCTTAGAAGGAATTATACTCGTCTTATTATACAGTGTGATGTTCCTTTTGCTAGAAAAAGGATCAGCACTAAATATTATTCCTGTAATTCACCAAATTTTTTATTGATATTAAAAACCTCTTGCCACAGATTTAACAACCTTCATAATTAAAATTTTTACGTAAAGCTTTCGGGAGATAATATGGCTATTTGTCCTATTTTCATTTTTTAATACTTCTAATTTCCTTGGAAAGTATAATTCATTATAAGATTAGATCTGTTTTCTTCTGTATATCAATCCCCAACAGCAGATTTTTTTGTTTAATTTCGTTGTCTGAATATTCGAAAATCTAAATATTTTAATGATTTGTGTCATTTATCCGTTTTTTGCTATAATTTCTAAACGTTAGTATACTTTATGTAGTATGTACTGGGTACCGCTTCTTTCTTTAGAAGAAAAATGAAAATTTTCCGGTTGATGTTCTTAGGGACGACGGTAAGCGATTTGTATGCTGCAAAAGATGTGAGACTAGACAAACTGCAAGCCGGAGGGATTTCTAGGATTTGGTGATACTATTAATTTTTTATCTGATTTCAATGAGCAGTGAGTTTACATTATATATGTTGTGTCTATTGTAAATTGTATGGTGCTTCAACTTTTCTTATTTTCTTTAATTTATAAATTTTAAATAAATTTTTTTATAGGGTCACTAGTCAAAATTGATTTCAACATTTCATCAGCAGAAGCAGAAATGAAAGAGGGGGAAGAAACAGTAAAATGAATTTTATTTCGAAAAGCTGTCATTGAATTTCTAATTAAAAATTGATGTTGGAGTTTCCCAATTGCTTCTCAGTTCCCATTTTCTCCTCACTACCTTAACTGTATCCTATGCTTTTAATTATGCAAATTTTTCAAGTTGAAAAGTATGATCTATCATTTTATTATTTTTGAAATGATTTGTTTACCTAATAAATTTACGTTTTATGCCTCAGAAAGTATACTAATACACGGCGAAAATGAGTTTCAAGTGGAAATTGAAAATCAAGAAATGAAGGACAATAACTGGGGACCCGAATACGAGCACGGTATAGTGTTCATAGAGTTAACATTAATAAATCATGTTAGAGTGGAGTGTTGCTTCAACTGGGTTGAACTTTTAATAACTTTTTAAATAATTCACTTTCATTTTTGTTGGGAATCTAGACGTTATAAATAATTTTTGTTCCGACGTTAGTGTTTTGGTATATTTAGCCGATTAGAATGAATTATAATTTCAAGAAATTCATTCATACATATCATCAATCAAATTTATTGGTAATAAGCCTAACGGAATGTCATTTCATGGTAGATAGATCACAAAAGATTAGTGAACGGAATGTTGAACGATCGGAAGATGGACGACAGTTGACTGAATTGATATGTCTGCTTAACAATTTCCTCATTTTAAAGCTTCTTTTGCCAACATTACTTTTTTTGCTTTTCTTTCTTCTATTTTATAAAGCTATTCTAAAAATTTAGCCATTCATTTGAATGCATCTCTATTCCAGTTTTACGTCTGTTATTATGGAGTAATTTTTTGATCGGAACGTCCTCTTACGAAATAATTATTTTAATGAAATTTTAAGGAAAAAGGAATTCTTTTGAAAACCTCTTTACAATCCTTTGAACTGTTTTAATTATTATTAATGAATGATTCCTGAAATATACACATTTTTGCAAGCCATAGAAATTAGCTAATTATTATAATAGTCTTATTTCCAAAAATATATTATTGATAATTTTTAAGAATTCAGAAGAGTATTCTTTAAATTTAAAAATAGTATAGGTGTCTATTTCTCTAATATTCAATACCATATTATTCATTCATCTAAATCTTTCCAGCAAGATATTCTCACAAGATTTGAATGCATGGTAACATTTAGAAGAAAAAATACAAGTGGGTAGATGTTTTGAGCAAATAAAATGCCATTTTTAAAGATTGATTTCTCCACACACGATTCCAATAATCATATTCAAAAATATTTACGTGCTCAGGTATATCTCTCAGTCTAATTTTCCGCTCTGTAATATTTATTTGTATTGTATTATTAACTAAACTTTTAAATTTCAAAGAATTAGACTTACATGAAAAGAGAAATTAAAATGAAATAAATTAACGAAAAAATTGTTTTAGTAGGAAAATGAAGGAAATGAAATATATTATCCTGTATAATGGGTGAACTACGATTCAAATTTAACTTAATTTAAATTTTAAGTTCATGCGTTATTTCTCGCCAGTACAATTAGTTCTTGCTCTACTCTGTTGCCGGATTAATTGCCTCAGGCAAAAAAATAAATATTATCATTGGATAGCCGAATGTCATATAATTCTTATCAGTTTATTCTTAATTATTATATTATTGATTACGATCATACAATTTTGGTACGGCATACGAACAATATCACCGTAAGTTATATTTTTGTATTTATATTATCACTTTTCATTTTGTTACGTTGTCCAATTTTTTCTTTTATTTACGTTACTGTTGCTGTATCAGTACGGCTTTTTCATATCATTTGTTATAACTATAATATGAAAATATTTCCAACTTTCATCTCACAAAGTATAGTAACGTTGGACATTTCAGAAATCCACCTGAGGTTGTGATATCAATGTTGCAACTGCAAGGAGTCTTGAATTTGTGCTTTTTGATTTATTGGGATAGACATTCAATTGATGACAAATTGCGCCAACGTCTTCAAGCTACATCAACTGGCATTGGTGTTGTGAGGCGGAAAACATTGCTGAATAATATTCATGTAGATTAAGCTTTCGCCGACATAATTAAAAATAATTTACTCTATTTATTGAATTTTAATTGATATAGAGTTGCTCCATGCAAAGATACATATTAATTGTATGAGAATCACTCATAAAATTAAGCTCAGAAATTCAAAAACTATTAGATTCATTTGAGAAAATGCAACAGTTTCCTCCAGCTGAGTTACACATAATGTTCGGTTTGAGAGTTCCGTAAAAGTCAAGTTGATGAGATTTTGATTCGCAAACTATCTGTTTTCGAAATTTGAAGCAATTTATTAAAATAAACAGCAAAAAACATAAGCATGTAAACAAAATGAAGTAATTTAAAAAAAAGAAATACAAATAAATGAAAATAAAAGGAAAAAAATAAACAAAAAGTTATAGTTTAGTTCAGGTAGAGTAAACATGGTATAAATATTACAATGATATAAAAAGCTTTCAATTTAAATAATTTTTTTTCTTTCAGCTTGGTGCAATCATCTTTGGAATTATTATCAGTGTATTTGTGATAACTTATAAAATCCTACGATTAATTGCTATTAATTCATCTATTGTAAAAGTTCCGTTTAATTTCAATCTACCGTATTATTTTCATTGGTTTTTTGCTGGTATTTTTGTTTATGTTGCACTTTCCTATCCTCCTATTTATGCTGAAGTATACAGCTTAATTAGCATCATTTGTGCGGAATATCGAGCATTAAATGATGATTTTGCAAATGATTGCAATACTTATCAGTTACCTGTAATCAAACACTACGTTAGCGCCCATTGGACAATGTTACGATTACATGCTTTATTTGGTCGATCCCTCAGGTATGAAATATACTATTACTGTTAGCTTGTGATATTTTATTGGATGAATTTTTTTGAAATTTAAAAAAGAACACAATATAATTGTCGAATTTAATTTATCACATGAGATACAATTTAATCAGGAATTTATCAACAAATCGTTTCATTATTTACTTCGATTTATCATCCGTGAATAGTGCATACTAAATTGGTGATAATAAGTTATATTATTTAGAAATTATCGCAGAAATTTTTTTGCAGTTATTAATAGATAAATCATAAATAGAGTTTTGAAAATGCTTTATATCACTCAAAAGATTGCTTGCAGATAGTTTCTTCATGAAACAGGCATTCTAAGTATTATTTTGCAGTTTGTGGATGAGTTTTCATTTGTCAACTTCAACGCTCTCTTTCGTGTATCTTCTGCAATCAGTACCCAATCTCATCGATCAATTGTTAGGATTGGAACCGATCATTGTTGCAGTGCTAGTTTGTACTCTGTTACTTATTGTAATTGTTGTATCACAGATTATCTCTTCGATAGTGATATGCTTATTACTTTGTCATGACATGACACATTTTCGTTATTTGCTTATCGTTCTTATTGCTGGTGCTAGCGTTCTTCAGGAACAGGTAATTAGGATTTCTAAAACTTTCTTTTACTTTATTTTACTTTCTGTCCTCCGAAATCTTCGAATATTTGCATTTTTAAACTTTATTTTACTTGTTTAAACAATTTCAATACATAATTTTTCTGGTGATTTTATCGCTTCTAACACTGAAAAGTATTCTGTTAGAATGGATTTACTGGATTTTCAGACATATTCCGTAGCAATAGCATATATCAATCATTTGTATCGAAGTTCAGTTGGTATATCATTCTTCGAGATTACAATCGTCGATAGGAGATTCATCGAGAAGGTTGAATTGAATTTTGCAATTTCAATCTTTGTGTTGTGGAAAGATGAGCAATTTTTTTCTTCAAATTAGAAAGAAATTTTTGTGTGAAAAATGGGAAAATATTATTTTGTAATTTTAGTTGTATCAATAAAATATTTACTAATTAACAGGAATTTATTGTTTCAGGCTATAATTATTATTCTTCTCATCACTGCTATATATTATTTCAACGGTCACGATAAATATCTAATTGATGGCTGTAGTAAGATAGTATCGAGATTACAGGACGCAACATGAATTGTAAATATGATAACAACAAGCTTAACAGACATAGGAGGAGAAAGCTAGTTATCATGGAAATATTCAAACTTGCATAATCTCGCTTTTATTTTATCATAAAAACTATGTTCACTAATTACTTGGTAGGCTAATGGATAGTAAATATTGGCTGCGAGAGGAAAATAAAGAATTGATTAAATTGTAATGTGAATTTAATATTGAATAATATTCATAAAAATAGAAAGGATAGTAAATATTAAGTAACTGATCAGTGAGATTTGTACTCATTTATTTTGAGTTTCGATACCTAAATTTAATAGCTGTAATGCACTATTCCATGTGAGGCTGAAATAGGGATGTATTTTGCATTAAAACAGTAACAAATTGACTCAAATTATTTGTTTTCTTTGAAATAATAGCTTCCAGATTGACAGCTTGCCTTGCATATCTTCCAAGAATTCTCCTTCTATCTTCTATCTTAGCTAGCTTGATCATCCTGCACTATTATTTTGATGATTATTTTCATATATTCTTGATAATATAAAGTTTCTCAAACATTTCAATCCAATTCAATGTGATAGAAGGCAAATCAAACTATAGCTATCAAAAAAGGAAATATCATCAAAGATCAGTTCATCGACATAGTCGTCCAATAAAGGATTTGTTAAGGAAAATACAACTGTTTCTCAGATTAAAATTATCTATTTGAGTGTTAATTGGTTCAACTTGAAAAAGGACATGTCTGCATATGTGTGTATGTATGTATGTGTGTGTATTTGTGTGCACGAAAAGTTTACAATCTAAAAGTCTTTTAAAATGAACAAGTTTAATGTTAGTCAATATAGCGGCATGTTTCATAAACTAATTATCCTGTAAACAGGTAAGTCGTCTAATTGAAAGGACATGGCATTCTTTTTAGATTATTTATTTCACGTTTTTCACATAGCTTATGACATTTGGTACCAACGAATAGCAGGTTACAGTTTACGCTCTAACTTGATGTTTGTTTGATGCCACTTCAAAAGCCTTGAATAGAATGAATATAATTTCCTCAATTATGATTTGTGCCTCAGAGAAATCCTGAAAAACAAAAATCCAACAGTCAATCAGATTTCATCATCGAGAATTAATGCAAAAGTGCCGCAGACTTCCCGGAAATCTCGGGAAATCTCATTCCAACTAGACAAGCACTGTGACAAATTCTGCGCATGTCTGTACAAACTACTCTCACGGCATCACTTCCAATGTACAGCTTTTCTTTATTTCTCTATTGTTATTGTTTCGCATGATGTCTCATCGTCTGTTAAGTTCTAGCTTCTCGTTTAGCCATCTGAGACAGTCTGTTCTGTTTGGACTTGTTGCCTTTCAGTGTCTTGTGAAAGTGTCCACGGTGGGTTGAACGGCTGACTTAATTTCAGTTCAGGGTGAACTTGAATTTGTAAAAAATAGTGCAGATTTATTTTAGGAAACAATTTTTAAGTGCAATTTGAAGTAGTTCAAATGTCGGGTCGAGGCAAAGGAGGTAAAGCTAAATCATCAGCTAAAGCCAAGACACGCTCCAGCAGGGCTGGCCTGCAGTTTCCCGTTGGTCGAATACATCGACTTCTCCGCAAGGTTTATCATCTTTTTTCCACTTCCATTTGAACTGTTCATGTAAGAAACTATTGATTACTGTTAGATGGATTAATCATTTCAAAGTTGAAACTGGCTGTCATCATTTACTTGTAGATATGTTTAATTACTTTATCGATTTGGATAAATTTAGTTCAAAGAAAATATCTTCGGCTATAACTTTCCTCATATATTTGGTTTTTTCATAAATGGACATTTATTCAGGGAAATTACGCTGAACGTGTTGGTGCGGGCGCTCCGGTGTATCTAGCTGCTGTACTGGAATATCTGGCTGCAGAAGTGCTCGAGTTAGCGGGTAATGCTGCACGTGATAATAAAAAGAGCCGTATCAATCCACGTCATCTACAATTAGCTGTACGTAATGATGAAGAATTGAACAAACTTCTTTCCGGTGTCACTATCGCTCAAGGTCTCTCTTATGTATTTGAATGAATAAAACAGTGTACTTAATGCTTACAGTAATATGCATATAAGATGAGCATTTCTTTTAAGACTTTTCGGAAACTTTCATTCTTTTGCGTTATTAAATAGCATGTAAATTTTGTGATCTTCACATAACTTCAGGTGGTGTGCTTCCGAATATTCACGCTGTTCTGTTGCCGAAGAAGATTGCGGGTGATAAAGAATGAAAGTATAAGTTCGGTGGGAAAATTATGAGTTTATTGATTTCCTTTTTTCTAATAATAATTTAGTAAGAAATCTTGAATTCCTATGCGATCTTTTTTACATAAATTGCCAAGTTATTAACTCCATAATATTTATCAATTTTTTCTCGTTAATCAATATTTATTTATTAAATTCCATCTCTGTTCGACGTATCTGTACATTAATCAGTGGTTCTAATAAAATAAAAATTGTTTGTCTTTTTGCGCGTTGTTTTTTTGTAGGTATCAAAACCAGAATATCTACTATGCGTAGAGCTTTATCAATGTTTCAAAATAGATTTTTTTTTCATATTCACAAATAGTTAATTTTCTTGATATTGTAATATGAAATATCAGCAGGAGAATACACCAATTTGCGAAATGCTTCGAAATGGCTTTGTTCATATTAGATTTTCCATAATTATCGTGTTTTTGTAAAATCTCGGGGAAATCGGCATTTTTTTGACATCTTTTTAAGGTTTCCTATAGAGGAGGTGGTATTTGTCGCAGTGTTCCAACTAATATATGGCTGGTGAAGGAATACGAAAGCAAATAGAAAAAATAAGTAAAGACAAAGCTTTGCAAAATGATTTGAGGATTGTAAGTTAACTCAGATTTTCTGCTTCGAAAATTATTGTACCATTCAGTGTTCTGGAGAATGTACCACTTGAAGCATTTTTTATTTTTCTTTGTCTTTACACTGTCTTCTTAAGCTACCGTCGAATTATGATTTCGAGATTCCCAAAACGATTTGGAAAATTCGGTTTACAGAGAGCAGAAATGGTACTTTTTTCTTCAGATTATCAAAGTTTTTTATGACAGATGAAAAATGCAGCATTTTACGTATGCAGACCAATTAGCTGTGCTTTTGCTGCTGTTGATGATGTAAACCTTAACAAGGATGTGAACAAATTTCTTTTTCGATTTGTAGAATGTGTTTTTCAAATGGCTCGTTATCTTAGCGTAGGAAAATTATATTGAAAAATAACGAGCTCTGCTTACATGAATATGCTTGAACATTCTTGCCAATAATTCAGAGCTGGAATGATTTCGAATAACTTCCAGGATTTTAATCTGAAACTTGATTTGCAGTTTGTCTGCAGTTTCCTGAAGGATTACTATTGTATTCGTGTGTCATTGCGGACATTTTAAGAAAATATACAGAGTGTGAAATTGTGATTATGGGAGATGTCACGTATGGAGCGTGCTGTGTTAGTGATCAAGCAGCACGTGCATTTGGTAAGTATATGAAACTATTTTAATAATCAAGAATTTTACTAAGCTTAATAAGGATAAGTTAATCATTAAATGCAACATGTCTATGCGATAGCGCTACATTAAATCTAAAAATTTTAGTTGCTTAATTGCTTCATTTCTTTTCGCAAAAGTACAATATTTTGAAATTGAAATGTCGGGATTTTTAGGGTGTGATCTTATGGTGCATTATGGACACAGCTGTCTAATACCAATCCAAGAAACGCAAGGAATTAAGATGCTTTATGTTTTTGTGTATATTGAAATGAATCTTGGACATTTTATTGATGTATTAAAAACCAATTTCGAAAAGCACAAAAAACTTGCATTAGTTAGCACTATCCAGTTCGTTGCTGGCTTACAGGTTAGTATTATTTAATAAATTTTTTTTGTTATACTATAGAATAATCGGAATTAATGTCTTATGAGCATGACCACTTATTCAACAACTCTACATGAAGTTCAACTGTATATTAGTTTCTCGAAACCGGTTTACAGTGTTATTTGTTGAATTTTTCTATCTGATTCGGCTTCTATAAAAAAGTAACAATGATTTTGTAAGTTTATAGTACAGTTCGTTTAAGCGAAGCTCAAAATTTAACTAGTAAAATTTGAATGAAGCAGAAACAATTCAACTAATTGTTTCAGAATGTTAGAAAAGAGTTAATTGCCGAAGGTTATAATATTTTGATACCACAAGTGAAACCTCTCAGCCCTGGTGAAATCCTCGGCTGTACTTCTCCCATATTAGAGAAGGACGTGGATGCAGTCATGTTAGTTATTAATTGCTTCAGAGAAATATAATAGTTTATCAAAGGTTTTAATTATAATGGAGTTTTAAAAATATTTTATTTCTTGCAATGTGATGTTAAAAAATGATAAATATAATAGTGTGAGGCATATAAAAATTAAAAAGCTAATATGCATTAGTCTAATTTTAACACACTATTTTTCAGATACTTAGGTGATGGGAGGTTCCATTTGGAATCAGTGATGATTCAGAATCCATCCATTATCGCTTATCAGTATGATCCATATTCGAAGCAAGTCATTGTCATTAATTATACGCTGTTACATATTATTTAATTTTGGGCTTGTTGTAAAATTTTTCCAATATTTTCCTTCTGTTTGAACCGAAGTTGGATATATTTTTAATTCAGAAAATTTCTTTGTCTTTTATATAATTTTAGTTCGAATTCAATTTATATTATGTTTTGTTCTGAAATTCTCTAAATAGAGAGATTGCAGGAAGTTCACACATGAGGAACACGATTTCGCTTTGATGACCACAAGACGGAAAGAAGCAGTAGAAATAGCTCAAAAATGTCACATGTTTGGCCTTATACAAGGTTCATTGGGTAGACAGGGAAACCCCAGAATTGTCGAGGTATATTTTTTAGATATATATATATATATATATATATATGTAAGACAAAAGTGGAAAAAGGATTTATTTAACCTTGTTTTAGGATTTGGAGAGGAAACTGCAGGTGGCTGGAAAAAAGTTTATACGCGTTCTTATCTCAGAAATAACGCCCCAAAAGTTATCTTTTTTCACTGATATTGATTGGTGAGCCATAGCTGCGGTGTTTTCAATTAAATTTCAAGTAAGAAAAAAAGAAGTCCTGTGCTATTAAAGATTCGCGACACTGTTACTAATCGTTCGTTAATCACATGGCACCAGCTGGTTTTAGTTTTGTTGCTAGATTTTTTTTTGTGTTGACCACGAATTTTTTTATGACTGAATGAGTACGGTTTAAAGCATTTTCTGTTGTTGCGTTCAAAAAAAACAGTGAATATTGTTCCTTTGCTTAACAGCTTATAATATTTTGACGAAGATTCCAAAAAAATGAAATCCCTTGTCACTCTCATCTAACTTCATAACCTTACTATAATAAGACACAAATTTATTGGAATGCGAACAATATTCATGATTTATTGAAATACAAATATTTTTCATCATAGACAGAAAATGTATGAAATGCGATCCATTCCATTCAATTTTCTATTCTCAAATTCCAACTGCAACGAATTTCTGTTCCAGCTGGGTTCAAGTAGCTTGTCCTCGTTTGTCGATCGATTGGGGTGCAAGTTTTAAGAAACCACTTCTCACTCCTTATGAGCTAGTGGCCGCGCTGCAACATGTTCCATTTCGAACCGACTTATATCCGATGGATTATTATGCGAATGAGAGCCTTGGACCATGGACTAATAATCACGAAACACACCGAAAGTGTCGAAGCAAACGGAATCATATCGAAGTCGTTATATCAGAAAATTGAAAACATGCAGTTTTTATTGTACATGTTAATAAATGATCTGTGAAACATTTAGAAAGTATAAGAGCTAGATTATTTCCTATCTCATGCACTTTTGCAATTATTTTGAATCAGATCGAGCTAGTTTAACAGTTCAACAGTTTGAAATGAACAAAAGGTGAATTTAATAATGTTATGTAAAGATTTTTTCTAAAATGTTAAGTAGCTATTGTCGAGAATTTTCTCAAGAGTAAATTTCAATTATAAACGTTTACTTCCAATCTTTATATTATATGAAGATTAGGGCAGCATGAGAAACTAAAGGTATGATTTCTTGTCTCTTTTTGGCGCGCTATTTGATATAAGATATAGGATATTTATGTCACTGTTGTAATATTTCGGGTGGATTATCATGTGTACGATTTGCATGCTCTCACACTTTGCGTAGTGATAAGAGTAAGATGTTACAATCATGGCTGTGTTATGACGCCAAATTCTCATACATCATATCCCATTGCATCTACTGATCAGATCTCCTCATCTTAGTAAAAACCCCCCCTCTTGGTCGAGCCAAAGAGGGCCACTGTTGTCATTCGCGGTGCGGTTATTCTCCAGGTTTTCATGGCTGTAAACAAATCTTCTACTGAATAAAAAGACATTACGTTGGTTCGTGCTAAACCCGGAAATCCCAACTCAAACAAACTTTATCAACAATTCAAATCAAGCTCAAACTTTTCTAATTCCACAACAACTATACCATGAATTAGGTGATATCTAGATGCAACTTGTATGTAATGTTCATAATATTTGATTATTTCATCCCCGAGAGCTAAAATCGTATGAAAAATAACCTGAATTTCAATGCTTCAAATTTTCAAACAAATGGATCTTATCTGAACAGAAAAATTCTCAGTTTTCTGTAAAATTAAAATTGATCTCTCATTAACGGAACTGTTACCTCAGCATAGTAAGCATGCCATTAACGGCTTGAACCGGTTGATTCAATCAAAAAGGCAATTGTTTAGTACAGTGTTTTTAAATGAAAAAAAAAAATTTTATTGAACTGGCAATTAGGCATGCTCAAGCGTCATTTACCATTATTATAAGAGCCGATTATCAAATATTTAATTTAATTTATGAATTTTTTCTGTAAATTTTACATTATTTTGCTTGTTCGACTTTGTTAAAATTGTTTTAATACGTTGGATTTTTACATTCAAGAAGAAGAAATATTTGGTTTAGTTACAATCACTTCCAATAAAATTTTTTTTCTTTTCCATCAGTGGTTGCTGGAATGCAGGTCTTTTTCTTTGCTGATAATTTGCCATAAGTTGTAGTGGTTGAACGCGTACCACGAAATATCGTTTTAGAATAAATATAATATCTGTTGGCGATTGATCATGCTGATTAGACTTGAAAAGTGAAGTTGTAGTTTTCACTCAGGGTCTTTTTTACCTGAATTGATATCGTACACAGTATTATAGCAAAATTTTGTAGCATTACGATAACATCGTTGAATTCCGATTAAATTCTTATCTGAATGCTCTGAGGTGAATTCTAATTTGTGTTTATTTTTATCGTATCGAATATTTGAAAACTTGCTGAAGTAGCAGAAACATAAAAATAAGAATCTTTCTTATCTTTTACATTTTTCTGTTCGGAGAGCGATGATTTCTTCGTTTGATTTCTTCTGTGATGGCGTTTCCGTTGCTGCTTCAGGTAAATAAATAGTTGAAAAATGACTTGGAGTTTTCCGCAGACAACCAAATGTAATTAGTAGTGCAGTACGAAATTTCTTATTCAGGAAACAGTAAGTGATCGGATTAGCGCATGAAGATATGTAGCAAAGTACTGTTATTGCTGTGTTCAGTTCTGAATTCCAGATATCGAAAGTCTGCAGATCTTTGGATTTGAATCGAGAAGGAAAAAGTGATTCGGAGAGAGAGAGAGAGCAAATTAACTTCACATGTTCATGGAATTATTCAACGATTAAGACTTTAAGCAAAGAATACAAACATATAAAAAGAAAAATGAAAATTTAATAGATAAACGGCGGGTTAGATGATATTTAATAATAAATGAGATAAGCAGATAAAAATAACCGAGAATTTTATTAATTTATAAATTATTCGAAAAAGAAAAAGAAAGGACTTACCTTAAATGAATCCTGTGCTGTTAGTAACAGCCACCACATATAATTTGGTGTCCAACAGCAAAAAAATATGATAACAATAACGATCAGCATTTTGATAACACGTTGTTTGGCTAGAACTGATTGTTCACTGAAAAATGAAAATTAATGAAGACATAGTAATTTTTCCTGCTGCTTATTTTTTATCTGCGGTTGTTATCATAGATGAGAACATATGATTTGCTAGATGAAAAAAAAATCATTTAACTTTCAAAGTTTGGTCACTTTTTCTTCCATTTTTTGTTTATCATTCTAAATGATGGAACTATTTCATTAAACATCGAATGTTTACTTAGTAGTAATCAACTTATTTATCATATTATATTGTGCAACAATGACTGATAGCTCTACCACATCATACTGCTTACTCTCTTATCATTTCTTGATTTTTGTATTATTAGAGCTTAAGAGTAATAGAATGATATTTCACCTGTGAGTAGATCGTAGGCTATTTTCGCTGCTAAAATCGATCGGTCTATTTTTGCACTTAGCATTTAGTATTGTTGCATTCGAATTGGTTTGTATTTGTTTCGTGGAAGTGTAAAAGCAACTGGAGCAATTGAACTTCTTTGATGGGACTGAACTGAAGTTTTGGGCAGTTTCAGATTTTTCTGACAAATTTACAAAGTGAACTTCAATGTGGTTTTATATCATATCAGAATAATTAAAATTTAAATTTGAAGAGTAAAATTTGGAAAATTTCCTTTAAATTTATCATTAAATTGCTCGTTCTTTTCTAATCTTAAAATGTTTTCACAGTGATTGGATTGTTTTCGAATTTATTGAATTTTAATATGCTTGCTAACTTCATATTTTTCCTATTCTTCTTTTTGAATATTTTCAAACCAGCCCGTACTCCATCCCTGCATGATTGTTGCTCATCGTTCCTTGTCATACCACTATCTGAATAATTAACTCATTTAAACTTAGACAATAAAATCAACTGAATGTAGCTTGTATCAAACTTTGCAACTTTCTCCAAATATTTTTCCTCGTTTTTTTTAATTCAGAGAAAACGATAATTTTGAAGCAATTTTGAAGAATCATTTCATTCGTGCATGATGTCTATGCATTAGAAAAGGAAGAAAGTAAACTTTTTAGCTAATTCAAATAAATTCTTCCGGAAGAAATCTCAAACAAATATTTGAAAAATTTAGCGTATTCAAACAATTTAGTTGAAGTATGAATCAATGTTATAATTGAAAATTGTTATTTGACTTTTTCGGTAATCAATTTTAGTAATTGAAATCTTTGCTTTTTCCATTTATTAAATTTTTTAATCTAGTTTCTGAAATTGTTGAAGTTTCAAAAATATATAATTAAACTCAAATTGAAAGTGAAAGAACTGGTTGAAGGCATAATGCAAGATTTTATTAAATATACTGTTATTATGACTGTTTCTCTCAGCTCTTTTCTAGTCTTATGCCAGATGGCCAAATGTGTCGATTAACTGAATGGGTTGAGATGAATGATTATTTTGCAAAACAGAAGTTTATAATCTAGAATATAAAAAACCGAAAACTGTACTAGTTCGATCCATCCTCATATCAACCCTGAGCGCATGTATCACTGATCCATACAAAACAACCATTATGCATAATGGAATAAGCAGTAACACTGAGGTCATATATATCTGTAAATAATATCGTGCTCTTCATTAATCACAAAATTGCATGAAATTAATTGATCTTTGATCAGCTAATACTGAATAATTTGAGCAGTGAAAAGAAACAGAAATAAAAAAAAATGAAACAAGCTAATGTGGAATGGAATAAGGCAATATTAATGTTGAGATGGGAATTCGCAAAGGGAATTAATTACCTGATAACCGAAATGGAGAATTGGTCGATGCTTGGGTGCACATGTTAGGCCATTAACATTATAGGTTTGCAGTTCGAACATAAAAAGCATAAAAAAATTGGCAAGAACAGAAATAAGCCAAACCAAAGTGATCATTGTATAAGCATGTGATCGAGTATGCCAAATTCTTGAATGTAATGGCTTACAAATAGCATAATATCGTTCAAACGCAATCACAGCTAATGTATAAGCTGATGCTGTTACAACAACTGCTGAAAATTTCATTAAATTTAAATAATTTTCTAAAATATTACTAGTTTGCTTGTTTTCTTTTTTAATGCTATTTTTATTCTAAAATTATTTTGAAATAGTTGTAAAATTTAAAATTTTTGATGCTAATTTAGATTGTAATTTCTTTCGATTAATCGAAAATTTTCAACATTTTTAATTTACTTTTAGTTTTGCTTTTAATTAAATTTAATTTATTTCACTTTTAATTAAAAAAAATTTTAATTAAAAGTTGCATGATTTTTAACAAATGTTATATCATGGAAGGGAAAAATGTTAGCATAAATGATGATGGCTTAATTGGTTAGAAATAATAAAAGGATTTTGTTGAGAGATGTTTGAATAAATTATAAAATTCTTCATTTTCAAACTAATTTATTTGCCAAGCTATTTCTTCTTACTTTAATTTTTCTCTTTTCCCTTTTTTCTACGAATAATTGAAATGAAATAAAAGAGCAAAAAAAGAAGAAAAGAAAGGGAAAGGAATGCATTTAACAAATAAGAGAAGTACTTATTAGCAATTTATTTAGCATGGAAATTCTGCAATATATTAGGTTTTATTGTTATTATTATCATAAATAGTCTTGTTATTGTATGTAATATTTCTATAATGCATTGTTCAATCTTATTAATGATCAAACAATCTCAGGTTAGTTATCATTGATTATCAGATTTGCTTTCAGATGCAATTTGATAGTAGTACTCGAGAATCTCAGGGATGTCAGATTTTATAGGAACTTGCTTTGAAGAGAAAGCCGATACAATGTTTACTCCTGCTTTCTTGTGATATACCGTAGGGATGGGAAATGATAACAGAAAGATAAGAGAGACAAATATCATGACACTTTGTTGTTTATGGGAGATAGAAAATCTCTAGCTAATCATCTTAACCATCTGATAGACCGATTACACAAAGTTATTTTTTTCCTAGTAACATGATACTATAGAATAACACAGGTAATCGGAACTACTAAAGATTACAAAGTGATAAGCGTAAAAAGGTGAACGATGAAATAGTTTAAATGATTGATTGTTTTTGTTATTCTTGATTATTACAGTTGATTTTTTCATTATTTTTATCAGTTGATAGTTTAAACTTTCAAGTCCACTATTTCATCTATTTTTTTTTCATGATGTTTTCAACTTTAACTAGAGTTACAATTTCCTCGAATTAGAGCCTTGGCCATAAATTTTTAAAATACCCGAGATTTTCAGAAATTTATTTCAAACTTAGCCATAAATTTGAAAAAAGGAATATTTAAGTGGACAACACATTTTAACTTTATTTCTATTCCTTTTCTTCAATTTTTGGAGAAAAATTTATTTTTAGCTGGAAAATGTTAACAAAGCTTTTGTTAAGCTAAAACAGATACGTCATTGCGTGTTCAGGGAAGACATTTCCTAATTGAATTTAATTTAAATTAGTCGTCAAGAAATGCGGAAATAATCATAATAAATTAACAGAATTTGAGAAAAAATGATTGGGAATTTTTAAAGGAAATTAATAGTTCACGCAAAAAGACGTATTATGATTGTTGAGGTTAAAGGATATGAAATATTTTACTTTACGGAATACTTCGAAACTTACTTAGCTTTGATTACCGAAAAGAAAATGATATTAATAAGTTTTCTGATTTAATAAATTCTACGAGAGAAAATGTTAAATCTGAGAAATCGAACCTTCAATCTTCTAATAATGTAAAAATAATTACTTATATGTGAATGATTCAAATCTCAAAGAAAATTTTAGAAGAGAAATTAGCTTATAGAATTGTTAAAAAGCTTTCTTCGCTGTGAAATTATTGAAATAAGAGAGAATTGTAGTAAGCATAAAAGAAAACGCACGTTGCAAGTATGCAAATAGCTTGCAGAGGAGATCGCCGAACATCCAACAATAAATAACGGAACTAACAAGAGTTGGTGGCATGCAAATTACTGATAACATCAAATCAGATATTGCCAAATTCAACAAATAAATATTTGTAACTGATCGCATTGAACGTTGCTAAAAACTATTAAAATTATATTTTTCTTGAAAATTGATTGAAAAATTGAATTGATTAAATGAGTTTCTTTAAGCATTTCCTATTACTGTAATTTAATTTTAGTGATATTTTTAGCAGTAATTTAGCACTTTTTTTTGCTACCAAAAAATTTCATTAACTATAAAAGTTAATCAAAAAATTAAAATTTAACAGCAAACCTGCAAAATGACAGCAACAACAACTGCATTACCAACAACAGATAGACAAAAAATAATACAAAATGAAACGATTGTGACATAATTTTCAAATGTAGGCCTGAAACGGCAATCATCCTGCACAGTAACTTCCATATCATTAGTTGTCATTGTCGATGATAGAAATGATGATAGCGATGGTGATGCTGTTGATGATGCTATTGCTAATGCTGCTGCTACTGCTGCTGATGATGATGATGGTGATGATGATCTTGTTGACGATTGTATTGATAATAATGATGATGACAGTGTTGATGTGCTATTTAAGCTGAAAGAAAAGAAAGTGAAGAATTTCATTTTCTTTATTTTTCTTAGCTGAGGGACCATTTCAGATCCCATAGCAAAGAAAGATGTCATTTTATGCTGGATTAAATAGTTCATTTTCGAGAAGTATATTATGGTCCATTTCATCCAATGCTGGAAGGAAGGAAATCTTCGATTTTCTCAATTTTCCTTGGAATGTTGCAATTTTGTTCCATCTTGCATTATTGATTCATATTCTCATATCTCTTGATATTGCATATTACAGGCAATATTAACTTCTGATGATCATTGAAGAATTTCGAAACATCAGTTCAAATAGTTCATAACAGTTCGAAATTTCTATCAACAGCAAATTCAATGTAAACATTGAGCTAACGATAAAGATAGCTAGATGGAAGGTTTAGTATAAAATTATACGGTAAGAGATAAAGATAGAAAATGAAATAAGATGAAATGATAAGATGAGATAGGATGATATCAATTAGTAGCAATTCTAATGATAATAAGCATGAGAAGCATTGTGCGTAATTAGTAGCAAATAATTGTAGCCTTTGAATAGTTTTGGACATAGAAAAAAGGTATTTATCATCAATTTCTCTGCCTTTTTTCATAAATAAATTTTTAAATTGTTGAATTATCGTCAGGTGTTAAAACTATAGCATTAATTTATTTAATTTGTTATCAGACTGTTCAATTGTATATGCAACTTAATCGAATAGACAGCGAAATATCAACAATATCATCAATGGTATTACTTCGTATAAGAATAAAAATTCATGATGAAAAGAGATGGAAAATGAAGGGCAAAAAATAAATTTAAGAATTAAATGTAATGGAAAAGGGAAAGGAACCAAATTTCATTACTTAAATTATCGATAGGTAACTTATTAAGCATTGGGGAGACAAAAAAATTCTGAAGAGATAAGTTTTTCTTCTTTTTTCCCAAATAATTCAAACTGAGCCAAAAAAGCAACAGTATCGCGTGTTCATTTATTTAGTCGAACAAAAAACGATGAATGAAATGAGCAATTATCTGACAGCTAAACTTTGCAAGCTTATTTTTCAGGAAATCGTGCAAAAGTATGACTTTAATCCGGAATCTGTTCTTGCACTAAGCCGGATGAAGACATTTCCTTCTTTTTATTTTTCTCATAGCAAAAGCTTTCATTTGATGATATATTTGAATTTAAAAAAAATTGATAACATAAACTGACATATTAGTTGAAAATGCTGTTGCAGGCTGGACAATCGTATCACCAGCAGCTGTATCGGTCGTGGTGATAGTGTTATCATCTTGAAGATACGCATTTACTGACCAGATAATTGGACTATTCATTTCTTTTGCCCTCTCTCCCTCTTTCTCTCTCTCTTTCTCTCCTTTTCTTGCTTAAATTGTTTCCTTCAAAATGATCCTCTTAATTCTTTTTCGGTTTCGGCAATATTTATGATAACCTGAAAAACTATTTCTCTTTTCTTTCCTTCCTTCTTTTTTTCCTTGTTATCTTGTTAGGTAAAGAAGAATTTTTTTTCTTCGAAAATTTCATCGATATATGTGGAATTGAATTTTTTTTCTCTCTCCCTCTCCCCCCTCTCTCTCTCTCTCTCTCTCTCTCTCTTTCTATTCTGGCATTTAACCAAAGTAAAAGCAATTTTTATAAGCATTATGACTAGCAACATGAAACATTTAATTAAGCGATAGAAATTTTTGTAATACATGGAAAAATTGTTTCTTTAAGAGAAGATAATTTTTTTTTGTTGTTTAAGTTAAATTTTTTTAAATGAGTAAAATTAAAATTCTGCTTTTCTGCTGTCATATCTTCAAAAATAAAAAAAGTTTTGTTACTTTCAATTTTAATACAACATAAGTAAGGTAACAAATTTTGTATGCGAGTTGAACTGCTTTTAATTGAGCTTACAGAAAAACCGATGAAATTTTAGTATAACAGTGCTGATGGTGCAGTGATGCGATTGATTTGATAAGTTGATATCGAAATTAATTTCTTCCCATTGTTCCAAAAAAAGAGAAAAATAATTTTCTGAAAACTGTATTGTATTATTCATGGCGAAACAACGGCGGAAAAAGTGCATTTATCGCTCATTTGCAAGCTAGTGATTATAAGCAAAACAAAAAATGAAAAATGAATTTCTTTAGATAGTAATTACTCGTTACTTACTATATTGTCTACTTTAGTAATTACTCATTACTTATTATATTGTCTATATTTAATCCCTTTTATTAGTTAGTTTTCATAAATATGACTAATCTCGAAATTTCAAAGAATTAACTCAGTCATCTCGTTGCTTTAGCATTACCTAATGAAACACTAATTCTTATTATTTGGAAAGCTAATCATACTTTGCTGTTTGATGATTTGTTAGTGAAATTAACAATAAGTAGTTAGTTTCTTATTAGTTATTGAAATACTTTTCGTACAAAATTATTTAGTTCACTAATTTGCGGGATATTTTAACGACTGCAAATATATGCAAATATTAAATTCCTAATATTTACTTCAACGCTTACTTTACTTCGGTGAATTGAATTTTTTTTAAATAATATCGTAGAAAAATTATTAAAAATTACATTTTGAGTATATTCAGAAGCTGAATTGAGTGCTCCAAAGTGATTTTGTATAATAGCAATCTTCGAATAGAAAATGGAAAAAAGGATTCAGTTCAGTTCAGTATCAAAGCAATTATACGCACTCCACTTTTAATTATAAATGACTTCGGAGATGGAAAGGAAAAATTATTTAGTGGATACGCATCTTCCAGTACGTATATCTTGTAATAAATAGCGCTTCTGAAACGTTCAATAATTCAAACTCTGTTAAAAATTAATTGGAACGAGTTATTCATAATCGCGAAAATTGAATAAATTAATTTATCCAGAATTTATGTTTTCACTTTTTGAAATTTTATTTCATTTCAAATTATTTCTTAATCATTAAAATCAAATAATTATTTAATTAGCAATAGAAAATACTCTATTTTAAGCAAATTGGTAGCAAAAAATGGGAGAATAAATTTTTTTTTTTGCTAAAAATTATATTTTTTAAGAAGAAAAGATTCTTTACGATAATTTTTATTGCATAATATTAAAAAAGAAATCTCACTCAGAACTACGTGATAAGCATTTTAGGCTATGCTATGACATGATTTGAAATTGCAGTGATATTATCATTAGCGAATTTATTTCATCCAAAATCACAACTTGCAAGTACGTCTTTTTTGATATTCTGCAATGATAAATGGAAAGATAAATACGTAAGAAAAAGCATTTTCTTCTATGGAAGATGAAAAGATATCGTTGGTTGGAAAATTTATTCCTAAAAAATTAAATTGATTTAGAAGATGATTTCTGATTAACTCTAGAAGGATAATCAATGCAACAACTTTCTTGCAAGAATAAAATGACTAACATTATTAAACATTTCAAGTATAAACGGATAAGTGAATGAATTATTAACTAGCTTACTTTAACGGATGAATTCACCGTTAACAGGTGAAGCTGCTTCTTCTTAAGCTTCACTCGAAATATTCTCAATAAACATTATTAACTTACTCCGAGATCTATCATATTATTATCCTCGTATTCAAGTGTACATGATTAGATTAGGATACAGTATATTTCTCTAAATATGAAGTTGAAAGAAATCTTTAGATACTGTAGTCTGAATGAATTGATACCGTATCAGTATATCAGTACAACATAAGTTCGATTAGATACTTATATTCTTTAGCTCCTCCACTTATCATGCATATTGTTACGTAAATGTAACATGCAATGCATGCAAAAGTAATTATTCATTTTTTTGCATTATATATTCTATTAAGGGAAACTACACAAATGAAATGAATGCTTCAAATCAATTAATTACAAATTAATTATCACTAATACTTTTCTTGTCATTTTCGTCAATTCTTGACTTAAATGAAAGGCCATTCGACAACTGTTTTCTTTTTCTTCATGACACATTTACTGTGCTAGAGAGAGAAAGAGACTGGAAGTATTTGCTGGAAAAAATTGTTTACGCTATTCTATTTAATGAATATTAAAAGATCTCTAAAATTACATAATTTGTAAAGAAAATTAAAATTAAATAAAATTTAAAGAAAGAAAAAATTGAAATGTTCAAAAAGTAAATATGTGATGACAAAAATGTAAGAAACTAAGTGATAATGGAGAATATGATTTAATCACTTAAATGAAAATTATGAAAATATTCAAGTAACTCTATTAATTAATGTTACAGTGCGACGATTAGCAATTAAAATAAGTGTATAATGTCTCTTTTTATCATTGATTATATTCTACTGATATCATTTTGTTAAAGCAGGAGAGGAAATATAATGTCAAATATGCAAATGTGCTAGTAATGAAAATAGGAATTAATATTTTATTTTCTTTTTTCGCTAATTTAAGAATTTTGTTTGCGAAGCAATTTTCAAATGCAAATAAAGAATATAATAGTAAAATAGAGAGGAAATAATTCTAAACCATTCTTGAATAAATTTTATTTGTCAAATATACAATAAAAAAGTGAATAATAGAAAAGAAGAAAGGTTTACTCAATAACAATTATCCTAATATGGCCAGAAAACGCAGTGGCCATAGTTTAAAATCGTCAAATAGCATTTATTAAAAAAGCATTCCTCAGCTTCATAACATAAACTTAAATTTCTCATGTAATATAAACATATAAAAACAAAGTTTAAATTTTATTCGTCATACATATATTCCAATATTTATTTGTGTAACTTATTTAATTTTAATTCTGGAAAAAATTTTTCGTCAAATTTTCTTCCATATTTGTTTAGCATTTGAATTTGTTTGCTTCGTAAGTATTTTACTTCTTTGTATATTTTCTACATTACCTGGAAATTTCTTCCGCAGAGGGAATCATTTCTTTCTTACCGTTTGTTTTGAATAAAAGTTAAACCATATGAAAATAACGGTGTTAAATTGGTAGAGGGGCGATTAAAATTTGATAAACTGAAAGGGAAGTGATGAAAGATCAGTTCAACAAATCGTTCCTTTTTTGTCTGTTAAATCTAATTTCATCTTCTATTTCATCCTTCTCCATTTTCTTTATCTTTTTGTTTTGGAACATTTTTCACTTCCTACTACAATCCTTCCACACATCTGTTAAGGTTTCCATTTTCCCTTTAACATTTTCAATCAATCACTTATGAGGAAAATTTCATGATATGAAGATGATCATTTAGATAATTCTAATTTTAATGCAAATTATAACGGTACTGGAATGATCGCTGATATTTGAGAGGAAAAAAGGTAAATTATAGTAGGAGAATTAAATGGAAAACATTAAGAAATTTGAAAAAGAAATGGCGAAAAGATGATAAATTGTGGGAATTTGAAATAATATTATCATCATTGTTATCCAAAATTCCCTATAATTTTAACTATTTGAACTGAATACAGCGATTCTTTCTAATAATTTCCTGATCCGGTTAATATAAAAATTTCAATTCTCTTTTCTGTTTTATTTACAAAAAATTTGTGATCATTTAATAAAATAGCAATTTTTTCCATGCAAAATATCTATTTGCATAACAATTTTCTCATTCATTCTTTTCCACAGGTAAAAAGAACAATGGAAATTCGGAAAATTTTTAGAAAAATATCCTTAATTTTCCAAAAAGAAAAAATGGAACAATTTATTTCGTTGAGGACAATTAATAATTTCAAAGTTCTATTACTAGCAAACAATAATGATTTATTCGTAACAATTTAATTGGAAATAGTTTTTATGTTTAGATTGTTTAAAATAAGTTTCTGGCTATGCCGCAATCGATTTTTCCGAATGAACAAAAAAACAAAAAAAGGTAGTAAATGTTTAATTAATTTCTTATCATGTGCCTTCTCTCCATTCTATTCCTTTTGAATTTTTAATGCAATTCAATTTTGAAACTTCAGATTATCCTACAACTTTTCTATGTCTGTGAAACTTTATGGAATAATTGAAGTAAAGTTATATTGAAAATTAAAAAAATTAAAGTATAAAAGATGTTTGGTTATATTACAATTTCAAGGAGCGCCAATGTACAAATTTCATTTCTAATACTTATGAAAAATGTTTAAAGTAATTAAAAACGAATTAATAAATAAACAAAACGAGTGAGATAATCATTGTCTTGCAGCTGCTAGTAATTTGTAAACAACAACTTGTTCATTAATAGTAATAAAGAAGTAAAGCAAAGAAAGCGCATTAAAGCACTCTAAAGTGAAATGTCTAACTTCGATAAAATTTCTTGAATGATTATAATTTAGAAAACAAAACATATAAAGAAACTAATTAATAGCATTAATTCTTTATTGCTTTTAAATTTTATATTGATTTCTTCAGTAGCTTTGTTGAAATGAAATGAATAGCAACTTTTATTAGTGTTTTAAAATAAATAATGCTAAGATTTGAAATTTGCACTTTATATTTTAAAAAATTCGGAATAAGATACTGAAATAGTAAAAGTATTGATTGAATCAGTATTCTCATCTTTTTTGCACTTGTTTGTTCGGGTCGATCGATTCCGGAAGATCATACGGATTTACAGTCGTTAATGACTCAAGGAGTACACATAAATACACATAAATATTGAATTCCATTTTTCTGTCAACAACTTAATCAATAATCAAAACACAAAATTATTTCCGGTCAGACAGTTACTTCAAATCGTTTTTTGTGTTTTAATTAACCTCAAAAATATCATTTCTTCATGCTACAATAAATTAATTTAAATCAAGACTAACACTTTTGTTTGATTGAAATTTCAAGTTATTTCAAAATTTCATGAAAGAGAAAAAAAAAAGATTTTCTATAATCAGAGAATTAAAGAAAAATATGTTAATGAATTCATTTTTTAAGTTCATTCTATAACTTGTTTAAAAAAAGAAAAAATCAAAAGCATTTAGGATGAAAATTTAAAACAAATAAATAACAATGTTTCTTTTTGTTCTAACTAATTACTGTATACTTTTATCATTACCATTACAGTAATCAGTTAGTTGCACTTTTTTAGATATATATTACTGTGTCACATATCTCATGTAATCTAGTCTCATCGCTATTTCTGCTTAACAGTAATTACGTCAAATGCAAAAAGAAGATTAACATTATAAATATAAGAAATATTTTCATAGAATATTAGTGAATTTATTAGACTATCAATTTGAATTCAATTTTGCGCCTTTCTATTATATTTCATCTTTTATTAAATAACTTTTATCGTTTATTACTACATTTTATCTTTTATTAAACGAATGAAATCAACCTGTCAAGTTTATTATGGGATGCACTTTTAGTTTACTGAGATTAGAGCATTTGACTTTTCTTCACATTTAAATCAACAGAAATAAAGCGGAAATGAAATTAATGATCGGATGAAATCATTAATGATTGATCCATTAATTAAATTAATGAATCATTTTCACACAGTACGATTGTAATGGTATTTTAAGTACACTGTAATATGCATTAAATTATTTCCTTAATGAACGGAACAATAAACCATTTTTGATTCTTTCATTAGTAACAATGATTAATGATACTAGTAATCTGAAATCAAAACTTAATTCAATTAATTTTTCTTAGCCTTACTTGTGAATGCTTTAAGCTTATTTGAGTTTTTCGCTCTTCTTGTCAATTTATAAATATGCAAGTAAAAGAAACTGAAAACTAAAGTAGATAGAAATTACTGCTTAACTCTTCACTCTATCCCACCTCTTTCTTTCTATCCCTTCCCCTCTCTTTCATTCATTTGAATCAATTGAATTTTCTAATACAGAAAATGCTATGAATGATGAATTAATCCATTAAATTTGCTCTTATTTAGAGCAATAAAGCAACAAAATTCAATGAGAAAAATTAATTTACAAAAAATGAATGAAGAAATCAACCAATCATTGTGAGCGATCTATCAATTGATCAATAAATCAGTTTTCATCAGATTATTTCCCATAGTAATTTTTGCTGAAAATTAAAGAACAATGAAAGAAATGAGAAAAAGAAAGACGGAAATAAACAAATTTAATATAAAATACGGAATAGAAAATTGTTTGATAAATAAAATGAAATTGATCAATTTTTTGTTGAACTGAGAATTCAATTATTTTGCGATGAAAAATTAACTTTCAGGATTTTCGGATTTCCGCAATATCATTCATCCATTATTCCATTATTGCTAACCCAAGTTTATTCAATTTCAGCCACGTGACTTAACTTTTCCGTCACACTTCCAAATAGCTTTCCTCATTACCTTCCTTTATTCCATCCATTAGCATAATAACTGTCTTCATTAATTTCATCTTATCATCAAAAGCAATCATATAGTTTCATTGACAGTAGGATAGTAGCAGTGGTTTGATAGTTACTACTACTACTACTAGTAGTAGTGCAGCAGTAGTAATAGTAGCAGTACTAGCAGTGATAGTAGTAGAAGTAGTAATAGAATACTTATTACTAGTATTAGTAGAGTAGTAGTAGCAGCAGTAGTAATAGCAGCGTAGTAGTGGTAGTAGTAATAGAATCGTAGTTACTAGTAGTAGCAATTGTTGTTGTTGTTGTTGCTGCTGTAGCATTTAGTCTCGTGTTATTTCAAATTTCTCGTTAAAATTGAATTTCCCGTTAAAATTGAGCAAGCTTATATAGTCTTAGCTATCAATACTTCTCTTAATATTTTCTTTTTAAATTTCTTCAGTTTTTTTTTTATTTTCTACAAATTCCGAAATGTCATTTACCCTTTTTACTCATGCAAATAGCAATTATTGAATTATTCATTTAAAATTTCTAAATTTCCGCCTTACATTTCTGAAGTGATTGGAGTAATTCAGTCGAATTTCAGAATATTTCTCGAATTTTTCCGATCTAATTGATCTAAATTGAATTCTCGACAGTAACATTTCAATTGGCTAAAATATGCCATTCAATATTTCCATATTATTTTCAATGAATGAATGAGGAAAAAAAACCTCTTGGTACGGATCTTTGAAGAAAGAATTTTCAAGAAATTAATTTTAGTTTAAAATTTTCAACTTTCATCATTATCTTATCACAAGTTCGTTGTCATTGTAATTTTGAATTTGAAAAATTGAAAAAATTTCAATAAAAAGTAGTGAAATTTAATTTCTAATATTGGACAATATTGAATAATTATTAATCACTGACCAGTGTTTTCCATTATGTTCCAAAACTTCGACTGTATTTCATTGATTTAAGTGATTTTTGAATTAGTTACTCAGAAATTCAAAAGTAAGTTTTAACTTAACTTGAACTTTGGATATTAAAATGAGGAAATTTTTGCATGAGATTCGATGATTTGCAAAGGCTCATTAAAAGATTTATCATTAACATTAGTGCTTCATGAATTTTAATAAATGAAAAATGAAAATTGAAATCGGTAATTTCAGCTGTGATTTTATTAGCACTCTTTAGCTTAATCTTGCTTCTAGAGATTATCAAACTGTCAAAAAGGAACATTTCAAAGATTTATTTAGCTCTTCCTTTTAAATGAAACTTCTAATCAATCAAATAAATTTTCCATTTATTAAAAAATGTCAAATTTCATTAAATAAAATCTTATTGCAATTTATTAGTGAATTAAAGAATAAAATATAACAAATGGATAGCATGGAGAAAAGTTTCTATGTAAATAAAATCGATCACAATTATTGAAGTGAATTGAAATGAATTTTGTTGATGAGATGAGAAGGAAGAATAGAAGCCTAAGTGATCATCATTTTAATCAAATTAGCTAAGATGAGATGATTGATTTACCATTTCATGCCAAGAGTGTATAGCTTACTACTTCCTCATCAAATACTACCAATGATTATTTTTGATTTCAAATTCTATGTTATTTGTTTGTTTATTTATATTTATGATAGATGAATAGTTTATTAATAATAATAATTAATAATATTGATAATAATAGTAACGATAATTAGCAATGATAATGAAGGATAATAATTAACGTTGCAGGTGGTAATAATTATTATTATCGTATCACTAATCAGTTATTATTGTCATTGAATTATTATCATTGTTGTCGCTATTGTTATTGTTATTATCAATATTATTATCATCATATTGGAAAAGAATTCTTTTTTTTCGTCGGATGAATCAAACCGGAAAATTGATCAATTATTGATGATTTTTCCGGTTCTCACCCAGCTTCTTATCTTCCGGTTATCTTTTCCTTTCCATTTGCTATTGTCTTCATTATTAAACATTTGATTAATTTATTCGAAAGTTAATTTAATTATGTTGAAAATGAATAAAAGTTTCGTTGTGTTGTAATATCACCAAGGAAACATTAAAATTTGCAAATTATCAAACATTATCAATGCTTTCAATCCTTCATCTCACTGAATTTCAGTAGAAAAAACAACTGCAAACAAAAATTTCAAGCTAATTAAAATATTATATTTTGTCCAGAAATTTTCCGGAACATATTTGGAAAGGATATCAACTGCTGTGTTTCTTGTAAAGATTATCAAATAATCATATACATATTATCCTCGTTGAGTTATAGTAATATTAAAAAGCCTTCCAAAAATCCACTGACAATAACAATATCATCCTGATAATTAATAAATCGATAATGGAAAAACTTACGTGAATATTACTTTTATACTTCGAAATTTGCAATGGATTGGGACTAATTAATATAACAAAAATAAATTAATCATAATTAGTGCAATACTTTAACTTGTTGCAGCTGATGGATTGATATTGTCTGATAGCTTATTAGCTTAATAAATACTAAAAAAAGGCTGCACAATAAGAAATAAGTTAAAACATTGATGAGGAAGTTATTCAAATAAAAACTTTTTCTTAATAATTTCAGACTTTCGTTAAAATCTAAAAACCTTATTAAAAATTATTTTTATTATTTCAAAGATTACAATCTTTTCATATAAATGTTCATCAGAAATTTTAAATTTTGCGTGCAATAATTAATTTCAACGAATTAAACAAAAAAAGAGAAAGCGAAAGGAAAGAAATGAAAAGAAAGATGAAGGAAGTAAAAAGTATTAAAAAATGATAAAGTTTATTTCATATTTGAAATAAGTGAAAAGTAAACATTTTAAGTTTTTGACAGTTAAAATTAAAATTCAACTGACAAAATATTAAAGTAAATTTTGTGGTAAATTAGCTGAGAGTTAAAAGACGCAATTTAAAACGCCTTGTAAAATTTTATTTCGCTTGAGAATCGCTATAAAATAGCCAAAATTAATTTCTTACCTTTTTTTCTTTTTCTAAAAAACTAAAATTCATTCCCATTTAATTATTGCTTTTCCTTTTTTTTGATTTTAGCTTTTCCAATTATTATTTCCAACTATATTAATAAATTTGAATGTAAACAAATATACAAATATAATACAGGAATATATTTGAAATTAAAGTATCATTGAAGCAATGATTGCAAATTCATTTTTTTCTTATTCAAAAGAAGCGTTTTCTTTTTATTTGTGATTGAGAATAGTTGTTTTTCTTTGTTTGTTTTGAACAACTGTTAAAATTTTCAAATATTTTCCATCACAATTCAACATATTTAAAAAAAATATGCCTATGAATTGAGAAAGAAAAAAGAAGCGATGAAAAATTGATTAGTTTTTGAGTTTATTTTATAGCATTGAACTTTTTAACTGATAACTGATAACAATTAACTAAATTAAAATTTTGATATATTGATATGCATGTTAGAAATGGAAGATATTTTTTGATTGATGCTTTTTCAAATGTCACTGATTCAAGAGCGTAAATTCAATTGAAATTTCATGTTAGCTATCTGATTAGAAGAAAAAGATAAATCATTTTATCTAATTAACATCACTCATTCACTTTTAATCGTTTTATTACTTCTCTGCTAATATAGCAGGATCATATTATTGATTAGTTCCAAAGTTTCAGGAATGTATCATTTAATTATTGTCACTTACTGTAATAAAGCAAAAGTTTAGAGTAAATTTTATAATCGAATTGATGGGAAGAGAATGCAATAAGTGAGATATGAGAATTATCAATACAAAATATTAACTTTGAATGAATTATCAGTACAAATGAGAAGCAACTGTTTTTAAAGAAAAGATCGAAGGAAGACTGTGTCGGTGTTCAAGTAAAAATACGTTCAAAGCCAACTGTTCTGCTGTTTACTATCATTAACTTTGATCAGATCAAATGTTATTCCATTCTTTTTCATGGCTCAAATGAATAAATTAATTTGTGTTTTTTGATCCAACGAGAAATGATTAACAGATACGTTATCATGTGCTGATAATCGCATGCATCTATATATGTGCATGTCATAGATTTCCAAGTAATAGAAAGAATAGCAAATTTGCCAGTGATTTATGAAATAAAGAAACATAAGAAGGAATAAAAACAGTTAAAGCTTTCTCCAATTCTTTTTTCTATTTCAAAATTATTTGCTATAAAGGAATTTGCTGTAATTTTTGAAATGAGAAATATCATGTATTAGTAAAGTTTAGAATTAACATTTATTAAATATTCTGAAAGTATGGATTTTGTCAGTATTGATTTATCATTAGCTTTTCAGCAATTGGATTTCTCTTACTCAATTCCAATACCTATCCATCATGCTTATTTTTCCAGTCGGAAACTATGATATTTCTAAAATTTCGAAAATCGGTAATAGTAATAGAACGAAGTCTTAAAACTCATATGTCAAATAAATTTAATCATACAAATTTTATATTTTACGCTTGCGTATTATTTCCGTTTTATATAAGTATAAGTTATTTCAGCTTGTTATCAGACGTCTAATATCGTGGCAGCTGATACGTTAATATGCATGTAAAGAATGTATTTGAAGTGGAACAGATATGAATATAATAAATAAAAAATGAGAATGAGATATTAGGTTGAATTCGTAGTGGCAAGCAGAAGCAATGCTCTTGCTTGAACTATAAGTGATACGTGGATAAACGTGGAATTTTTCTTAAACACTATATCAAATAATATCTTTACATCCATTTAACGTGTGATTGCATTTCCATACGATGGCATAACTTTATTTTAAAAGAAAAAATTTTGTTTACCTAATCGTATTTTCATTTCATAAAATCTTATGAATCGCTTACTAATAATCATGTCATTGACATACATAAGTCATCCACGTTCCAGGTGTTTTCACTACAGATTATTTACATTCTTCAATTCACATTTACTAGATTTCTTATCTGAAATTTCAATATTACTATCAGTACAGAATTCAGGCCTACTAGTATTGAGAAAATTTTATCGATTAAATCTGAGCAATGAAACAAATTTATCATATCTTCTAAAAACATTCAAGTTTAAAGTAATCCTTTAATTGATTAACTCATAGTTTTGTATATCTAAAAGATAAGATATAAATGGATTAACTACTGATAAGGAAAATTCAATAATCAAAACAATATTGCAATGAAATGAAATTGATAAAAGTAATATTATGAATTAAGAGAGAAAAAAGAAGAAAAAAGAGGAGTGGAAGGGAAAGTAAAAGACAAGGAAGCCTCGAAAATTGTGTTTGAAGTTTTTAGTTGAAGAAGAAGAAGCAAATTGTCAGTTTTGAGATGCGTGAAGTTTTGATTTGATTGATTAGTTAAGCTTCTAATATTAAGTGGATGGGAATGCAAATATGACTATGAAATGGTGAAATCAGCTAATGCTGTTAGCCTACTTCAAAAATGTTCACTGCAATAATTCTTTTTCACTGTATTCTTCAACTCTTCTGACTTTACTTCAAGAAACAGAATGTTGTTTTCTTTTAGGCAAAATCAAAATGATTGGCATTTTCGGCTATCCAAAAATAGAAATCGTTCTTTTTATCATTACTTTCTATCAATTATAGGCATTACTGGAATGCTACATAACTTGAAAATGCAATGAAATGCATTCAATTTCACTTGAATGCTTAAAAATTGATAAATTTTTTGAGAGTTTAATCAATTTCGCAATTTTTTAGATGAATGTGAAATATCAGGAGATTAGATTAAAGTATCAGATTCTTATCTGTTTATTGTTGGAACAATTACATATCAACGATTATATGTCAATACCGTTTGAGATACGGTATCATTTCTATTCATTTACAATTTTTGTATATTTTCGAATTTAACCAGGTCTAATATATTTTCTAGAGTTTCATATTTTAATTATTTTTTGATTCCATCGAATTTTTAATTTAATATGTTAAATCTGTTTTAAGATTTGGACTTATAATATTTCATCGAGATTCCACTTTATCCTAAAATGATTTCATCGATGAAGCGTTGCTATGCAACCGTTTACCAATTTCGTTGACGACAAGGTAAGCCTTAAATTTGATTTCCACAACAATTAGCATTTTCTATCTGATTTGTGATTAAATAAACAATTCAATGTATATGTTGACATAACATTTATTAAAGCTAATTGAAATAGCTGCAATTTTATTTTACTATTAAATTATTCCAAAAAATATTGTTAGAGTTGAAACACGGCAAATCGCAAGTGATGGATTTAACTTTGACAAGAGCTGATTATGCGCAAATTGGTATGACGTGCAAACGATCCATGCGAATCATTCCAGCAAATCAAAATACAAAAAAGAAATCGAAATTTCTGGATAAGGTGATTGAAAGATTTTTCGAAGTTTCCTTTATTGTTGAAATTTTTGAAATTGTTGGCAGGTTTTTCAATTTTGTCAAAATTTTCAGGTTGTTTGTAGTGGTCACAACGGAATTGTTCTGTGTTTCGGTAGGAAAGATAATGAAACACAGGTATGATATTTGGAATTATTATTGATTATTAGATATTCTAATTTTAATGACAACCCAAAATGCTATTATGATATGAATTATTATTTATCATACGGTCAAAGTATGTAAGCGTTTTTATTTCAAATTTTGGCAATATGCGATATCATTTTGATGATAGCACTGATGATACTGAAGCTGAAGCTGAAGCTAAGTCAAAGCTATCCATATTTTGTTATATTAACATACAGGTAATATTCAAAACTGCTCCTGGACCAAAAGTAGTATGCATCTGTTTGGGTGGTGCACTTGGAATGGTACAAGATAAAATCTTTTGTGCCTATGAAGATCGTGTCAAAGGTTATACGAAGAAGGGCAAACAATTCCTTGCATTTAATTCCAATATGGTTGAGCCAATATCATGCATGTAAGATCTAATTCCATTTATATCTTGTTTTTTTCGTTGAAATTTTTAATTTTTCCGAAAAACATGATTTCTTGCCCAGGTAGATTTTTGAAATCATTCAAAGAAATTACTTTGAAACCGAAAAAGGTGAGCTGTAGTGAGAAATTAATTTAATTTGAAATTTCTAAATTAGAAATAAACTGAATTTAAGAGTTCAAGTAATATCTGTAGTTGTAAAAACAATTTTCTTTTAACAACCTTAAACTATTAAAGTTTCTTGCAGGTACATTTATGGTGTTGAAATGTTTCTTTGTGGTGAACGAAATTTCAGTCATTTCCATGACTGTGTTGATGCTAATGTAAGTTTATTAATTGAAACAAATTCTATCCAAAATTTCATGCAAATTTTACATTTGCGAAATTAGAAGGAATAATAATGACAGACTGACAAAGTATTATATCTACGGTACTGTTGCATAACTTGAAACATTACAGTCTTACTTATGTAACGATCAAATCAACGATGTAATCTGTTTACCAGTAGTAGAAGGCTCATGGATCGGTCGAGGAATAACTCCAATTATTGCTTGTAGTGATAAGACTATTAAGGTAAATATTTCTTAATGTATTTTTTACTTAATGGATTTACTCATTCAATGACATATCTTTGATTGATTTATCCATGTAACCAAATTATCAAATTTATAATTAAATTTTTAATTGAAAATTCGAGTTAAAACTGTACAGTTATTTATTTATGATAATTAGACGTTTTCGGAAGAAATTAAGAGAAGACTGCTTGCTGCGACTTTTGTAACAGAAAGTCGTAATTCTCCTAAATAATTTGTGAAATTGAATTAAATTTTATCAAATTTCAGATAATTGAAGGTAGCAAGCTAAGCTACGAAATCGGTTTGATCGATATACCAAATGTTTTACATCTTTTTATGAATGATGGAGGTATGATCAACGTAAAAAATCGATAGATCTTGATGATATGGCCCTTTCGTTCGATTTAAATTGAAATAAATAGACGATCGAACAATAAGTATTGAAATAAATTACAGGTTTCAATAAGCAAAAAGTTCTGTATGGTACCAAAGATGGTCATCTTGGATTGGTGGATTTATCACCGGAAAATGGAACATTGATATGGGAAATTTCGACAAAGAGTACAAGTGGTAATTATATTCCAATTGTTCGATCGTCTATTTCTAATTGAACGATTAATTTATGATAGCGATAATTCAGCCTAGAAATCTTGAGATATGCTATGTGTGCTATAGCATGTTTATCAAAAAATTGATTGCTTGCTTTTCTTTAGACCAAAATTCTTGTGTGACAAAAATATTGCTTTCAGCTATAACATGCATTATTTGTTATCCAATGACCACTGGCCCGACACCAAATATTATTATCGGAAAAGAAGATGGTCTCATTGAAATTTATACGGTTGATAACACTGATCAAGCTACTTTCTGTAAAAGTTATGTAAGTTCAATCTTTCTCCTGAGTACAACTTAATTAATCAACGCTTTTCTATTGTCTAAATTGTTTACAATGTTTACATTTAAATTGTTTCTATTGTTTACATTGTGAAAATTTCCTCACAGAAATAAATTTTTGAAATTATATTTAGAATCAATTGATTTTCAATTATCATTTCTCTTAAAGCAATGCGACGATTGCGTGTTAAGCATTCAGTGTGGAAGAGTTTCATCGCCTGATTTCGATGAAATCGTTGTTTGTACTCATTTGGGTTGGATTTTTGCACTCACTACAGAACCAATCACAGAATCAAATTCTACTGTAGCATTATCACCTCAAGTAGAGGTCAGGGTTCAACAGCTGAGGTATCGATTCATTATTCTCGACTAATGTATTTATTGCTCTGTTAGTATTTTCTTTATAATTATTTACTAATATTTTGCTTAGCAATGCATTTTTTATTGATTTATCGTATTTTATCAGAACTTTTTTCATTGAAAATCAAGTTCGAAAACTTCTTGAATTATTATTTCTTAATTTTCGAATGATAAATGATTTATTAATTGAATTTAAATGATTGCAGAAATGAAATTGAAAAGCTACAGGAAAGAACTGCGAAAGAACGACAGCGATACGATGAGATGACAATGACAGAAGATGCCGTTTCAGTATCCATACCACATTTTATCATTCATGATCAGTTTAAGCTTGATAAAGAAGCCATTTGCTATTCGTTGATCATTGAACTGATCATACCAATTGATTTCATCTTACTTCAGGTTTCATTCATATCCTTTATTATCCTTTCATTACATCTAATTCTAAGCAATTTAAATTACTAAATTGTTTTTCGAAGTTCCAATCGACCAATTGCTGATTACTTCTTTTCCTACTTTCATGTGCACTCTGTCAATCTCAAAACAAAACTTCCTTTTCAAAATATTAAATTTAGAGTGATGTTGCAGTGGAGTTGGTTGACGTGGAACGAAACGCAGCAGTGATCTCGATCACACCAACCGATGGAAGGGTTACTTTTGACCTCTTTTGTTTTCTTATTACTGTAATGGATATCGTAACTGTAGTAAAAATATTGGCGAAACATTGAATCCATTCAAGCATATTTTATTTCTACTTTTGAAACAAAGAAATCATTTTGGTCAGCGAAATTAACCCGAAAAATTCATTTCAGTCAAGAAATGAGCTCTTGGCAACATATCGCTGTCAGGCTAATACAACAAGAATTGAAGTCAAAATACGCTCATTGGAGGGTCAATACGGCTATCTTCAAGCCTATATCTGCCCAAAAATTCATCCCAAAACTTGTCAAGTCTGCATTCTTTTACATTGAATTTATTTCCTAATTTCAAAATTTTCGGCTATTTTCCTTTTATCTTCCATTGGTCAATTTGATAAGTTGATTTAAACCTTAGATCTTTTATCAATTCTGTATTCTGTGAATTCTGACTCAACCTGTTACCATTGTATCAGCGTATATATCAATTTGATTCATCAAGACTAGCGATTCTATATTAACATTCCCGAATTGAGCATATGTATGGTGCTTTTACGCTTAACTATTTAGGTGCGCAATTATGAGATTAAACCTCTATCATTATATCAGCGTGTGCATCAATTTGATTCTTCGAGACCAATGAATGTTTTGAAAATAACCGGAAATTTTTCGATTGCCGAAGCACATCATTGGTTAAGTCTTCTGGTTTCAGAAATTCCCGATCGAACACCACCACAGGATTCTATAACATATAATTTTTCCTCAATTTTAATTGGTACACAAATGCAAGCTACATATAGGTAAGTTTAATTAATTTCAAGCAATTTAGTAAACAGTTTTTCATGGAAGGTAAATTGAGTCATGCAATCATTGAAGGTTGAAGTAATTTTAGAAATCTTATTAATATTTTCATTTTCAACAAATTTATTCATTTCCTCTTTTAAAACTATAAAAGCATTTACTTATATTTCTAATATTCATTAACAATATTTATTCATTAAAATATTTAAATTCTCTCTATCCATTCTTTTCAATTGGCATAATAGTAGCCACAAAATGTGAAGATCTGTTGCATTCGCCTTACTTTATTGATATAATTGCTTAATTTCTTTGCTAACTTAAATTTTTTAAGCTATTTTTGGTACCATTTCATTCATTTGCGCATGATGCCCATGAAAATCTTTATTATCAAGCCTTAAACGATAAGATATGATAAGTAAGAATGAACAAAATACTTCGTCCATTTACTTTCATTCATTTTCTTCTTTATTTCTAATCGAATGGTCGGTCACTCTATGGCTAATTCCGCATTTTATTTCTTGTCCATTTCCTTTTTCATTCTATTTTTATTACATTTATTAGAAGAAAAAATGCCTTATCGTTTTTTATTGATTCGCATAATTTCAATACTCAATTAAACTTTATTTGAGCCGTAGTTCAGCGGTCTTTCACAGTGATAATATTTCAACGATTGCAATCATCAACGATGTTTTGAGCAAAGAAGTGATCAAAAGACAAATCAGAGTGGACATTCAATATGGCAAGTGTTAATATCTTTAGTTTCTGGGCTGATCGATCCGATATCTTTCAAGTGAAAAATTAAATCGATTGAGATAGTCCTTTCACGGTACTCTTCGACATGGGACTAGGCTTAAAAAAAAGAATAATCAGTAAATCAAATGAGATGAAGGCTAGTATCGATTTATTGTAGATCTCAATGAACAAAGTATTTTTCATGTCCTTCAATTGCTCCATCCAAAACTTGACCATCATGCAAGCTTAACAAAAAAGTTGGAATTATGTCGAGCGCTTAAGGTTAGTCCTCATTTATCATTTCCCAATTTATCATCATTTCTCCTTTAACATCCTCCTAAATCTAAACTGTCTTCCTCATTAATTAATTGCTGAGTATAATCGTAGCGGGACAATTTTTAAGCTGGATTATAATTTAAATTTGGAGGATTTCAAGTAACTTTTCCTATCATCATATGTATAGAAAATTATCAACCCCAACAATCTGATTGAGAATAGAATATTCTGCTGAAATTGTTTGCATAGGAATTAGCGGACAATACGGACGACCTGTCGTATCTATCTGCTGATACCAAACAGATCATGGAATCATTTGATCAACTGCATAAAGAAATGACTTCTTGTAAAGTGCACTTTGATCGTCTCACAAGCATCACCGTGAATTTGTACACCGGTAAGGAACTTGTCATACCATTTGTGAACCGAAACAATCAATTAATAAGTCATTGTTCAAGCACTCATATAAAACTCGTAATGAAAATTTTCAGGAGATAAAATCTACCTTTTTCAGATAGAGAAAGAATGGCTGGACGAAACGGTAAATCCAAAGTGGACGAGCTTCTTGATATCATTGCAAATTATGATCGGGATAAATTGTTAGAATTTTTTACGATTAAAATTTAATATTTTGGATTTAACAAACCATATCATATTTAGTAGCAGAATCATACCGGGCTAGACTAAATTCTACCTGTTTTCAAAGCGAGAACCACTAGATGAGAAAATCAAAGCTTTTCGTATCTAAAGCATAATCGAAATATCCATCAATGAATCTGTGCTTGTATAATGCTTACTTTCCCATCGCTTTTTCATTTCTAACAGTGAATTATTTCCTTATTAATAGAATTGACTACGACGCTTCGGAAAACGTAAATATATTACAAAAATGATTGAACGAAGAGAATTACACATATGACTTTGTTTCATAAAGATGGTAATTTTCCATTTCTGAAGAGAAATTGTCTGAATTGCTAAGTGATCCGAGTATGCAGCAACAACAGAAACGAAAACTTTTCTTAAATCGAACGCAAAAAAAAGTCATCATAGATTATAAACTTAACCGGAATATGAGCAAAATAAAAAAAAGTTTACACATATTTTCTTCTAGAATGCTTGAAAAATTCAATAAATTTAGAAGGACAAAAATTTTGAACAAACCGATAAAAGAAATTTTTTGCTGAATAAGAAGTCATACGATACATATAACGCAAAAACAAACCAGCATGGAAACTGAATTGAAATGAACTTATTTTGATTTGAATACTTAACAGTTAATAACAAAATAATAACAACAAACAAAACAAAATGTAGTAGTAAAAACGACGGTTACTAATACAAAGTCACGGCAATTGTGACAATAGCACTAGTAACAATACTTCGACTTAGCTACACAGCATAGAATAAATTGAAAATTTTTGAAACGCGTAAAATCTCGCTCTAATGAATAATGGACCCTTGAAAAGCATAGCAAAAGCAAAGAAAAAAACCCTTGCACAGAGGAACCCTCAAATTATGAAAAGAAGAAACGGATAAGATCAGAGAATTCAACCCATAAACCGAAAAAGAAATTTTCATTCTAATATCACCGGATCATTTAGTAGCCTGTACAATCCATGTAATAAAGTGCATCTTTCCATTACTATCATAGCAAACCGTAGTAAAGAATATATGAAAAATTGCAATCTGAATTACCAAAATCACTCGGGCTTTCAGTACGATACTCTCAATTTTTGAGATGTAATCGCACGCCAAGTACAATTATTCGAAGACCTAGAAATTACTTACAAATGATAAAACAAATAATATAAACTTGAAATTTATTAATTTAAAAGTTCGAAAGAAAACAGTCCAACCGATAAAACTATGCAATATAAGAGAATAGAAAAGTAAAAAATAACACAATTCCCAATAGCATGAGGCAATTATAGATCTATGTCCGGGCAGTATATCCAAAAAAAGCTCACCTAAGTGAAAGGAAAATGAGGATTCTTCCTTGGAAGAAATAAATCAAAACAAATAAATAAATAAATAAAATAAATAAGAGAGAAATTCGACGAGATCCATTCAAGCAAACATCATTGGATATTACTACCCTCTTAACGAACCAGCACATTCGGTTGCTGCTGTTGTTGCTGTTGATTAACCGTCGATGTAGCAGTGGAACCACTGATATTTGAAGAAGCACTTTCTTCTAACTGTCGAATTGCTTCCAGAATTGTATAGAAATTTGAGTTCAAATTGGCTCCAGCAGCATTCTCTAGAGAGTTGAGGAGAAATGGTGAAGGCTGTGTAAGTAAATCACCGACTGGTGATAGCTGTGTTTGTGATGATGAAGGTTTTTTATCGTCAATAAAGCGCGCCTCATTACTAGTTGCTATTGCTGATACTGCTGTTTCCGAAACCAAATTACCCGTTAACATATTTAAATCCAAACTCGTAGTTTGCAATGACCCAACACTACCGCCACTATCATTACCAGCACCACAACCATTACTACCTACTCGAGCATTTGTCAACAGATTACCGATCAAAAGCGCAGGTGGTAAAAGTCCTGAAAAAGAAAACGATAATTTCCAATTAGATCTTAATTACAGAAAACTAAAACCTAGAAAAGAAAAAAAAGTCGTTATAAACCCTGTCCAAATGCGGGTAAAATCAAAAATAATTTAATGAACATTTTGGCATCTTCAAAGAATTTTGAAAGACTAGAAAAAAATTCCTTTAAGAGATTCCAAAGAGTTTTAAAGTCGCCGAATAAATCAATCAATGATGAGTTTTTGCATTACAAATGAGTGTAGTTCCCTCTTTCATAATTTATTCAAAAGACAGAAGAGAAACGAAACAGAGCCCCTAAGGGAACTTTGACAATTTATAGTGCTTCCAAAAATGAAACATTAAAAAAGCCTTTCCAATACTTTTTACACACAGTCCTATAACGCTCGAAAAAAAATCCGTTCAAAAATCCCCATGGGAACTTCTAAATTAGAGCAGGATTTAATTCAGTCATGCATATATTTCAAGTGTTGGGCAAAAAATGCCCAAAAATTCTAAAAAAATTTAAAAGCATTTTTATTCAATGAATTTACGGAATTCACCAGCGCTGCTCATTATCATTTGATGACGCTGTTTCTGATCTTGAATCTCGACAATTATGAGAGTATTCCCGACACTAAAGATTTCTTTGCGCGCAGGTAAAAAACATACCATAGCAAAACAGTTGAGTGAAAGAAGATCACTGATAATTATTTGAATCTAAAATTTCAAATGAAAACCTGTAAATCCACGCGTATGTGGAACTGGAGGTATGACATTTTGCAGTGCAATAGCCGGATTGATTATTGACGTATTCGGCTTTGACAGAAATTGTGAAAGCACCGGAGAATTCGTCCATAAATTAAACATTCTCTCATAAAGATGTCTCAAACGACGCTCATGTTCCAGAGCAGCCGTTAATTCACCTATTACGCCACGTTCCTGCATGTTTTCATCTGAAAAAAGAAATATCTAATGTGAACAGAGATCAATCGCATTCTTCTAATATTCATCACAGAAATCTTGACCAACTACTGAGGAAATGTATGCTTAAAAGTGCAATTATCAGCTTCAGACATTCGAGTAACAAACATTCAAAGAGAAATGCGACAGTTTTATGGCGTCCTTTAATGCGTCAAGAATCTTTTTTTTTGCCTCTAAGTGTCTGTTCCCTCTCTTTCTTTGATTGATGCATAAGCTTTAAGTAAAAAGAAAGCACTGTTTAAATATGATTAAATATTCCAATGATGAATGGAAAATTGAGCATTTTCTTTCCTTCTCGAATTCAATCAAACCTTGAATCTTTCGTTTTTTGGCATTTATAACAGTTTCCTTCTCTTCAATGAGCTTCATTTTTTCGGCACGCAATGTCTGAATCAGTTCCACTGTATGTTGCAGTATTGCAGCCTAAGGCGGTTAGATTTAATAGAAATCAATTTACAATAAAGAGAACGCAGTATCAAAAAAATCTTCGCTACTTGCTCACATGTTCTTTGTCTTCATCACTCCATCACTGTTTGCAGTTTTCAGTGCAAAAGATTTGCCTGCGAATGTCCTTGCAGAGATACATCGTAGCAGACTGTGTCATAACGATGAGCAAATTATTATTTTCTATGATACATTTATTGAACAAATAGTAAAGAAATAAGGGAATCATATTTTTTTCCTTTTTTTGTAAATTATAAGGATGTTTTATTATTTTTCCTTTGGTAACAACTGAATAAAAGTGCAATAATCAAAAAAAAACTCACTTTGCTCAACTTTTCACCATCTTTTCTAGGCAATAGTAACTTCAGTGATTGAAAACCGGCGTTGATACTTTGCATACGACGACGTTCGTTGCAATTGGCAATTTGACGACGAAGACGCCGATCCGTTGTGTCGATATTACCGCCCATCGGCGGTGAAATGGGATCATTCGGTGGTTCACTACTGCCCGTATGATATGATGGCGACTCGCTACAATTAATCTTAAAATTGTATTAGAAATTTCTATGAAGAAATAAGAAGCGATGGTACGACTAATTATATACAGGCTAACATAGCAAATAAAGCGAAGTTGTAGAGATATGATGACAAAAGAGGAGACATAATTGCTCTACTGGTTTTTAATTTAAGCTCAACCGAGGATTAAGGAAGTGAAGTGTCAATAGACAATATATCAGTTGAATTCTATAAAAAACATAAACAATGGTCATCTTTCAGGAATGGTAAATGATGAACATCGTCCTATTCATTCTTCCGGTCTTCCTTTGGAATTAGAGTCCGAGCACTGAGACGCCACAATTTTGTTCTATAATGTCTGAGATGCCGCTTAAAATATGATACGCAGCATTAGAAGGCTTTCTTTCTTTTGTCATCAATTCTTTATCATTTCTGCTCTCCTTATCTTCTAAATAATTGTCAGAAAAACATCTCATTGAGAAAAATCTCTAAGTCTCAAGTAACAAGATCGTTCCAAAACTTCATTAAAGTGATAGATGTATTATCTTAATCAAATTTCATTTCTTTTCCGCTTTAAAAGCAAATAACCGGCGTATTACGTAAAAGATCAGACAGTCTAATATCAAATACCCCACTTCAAAGCACATGACAAATCATCTAGTGCGAAACGAAAGTACTGTAACTTGAATTCCATCTCATAATTCCTATAGTACAAAATGGGATTCCCCACCTACTCATACTTACTCGAATCTCTACAGTATTTGCAGATGAAAAGACCTCTCAACTCTAGTTCTTAGATTTAAGGAATTTGGAAAAAATAAATCCAGTTAAATAGCTTTTTTAACGAAAAAATTTTTCAGTAACAATTATTTCTGTTTACGTTAAAATGCAGACATTTCAGAAATAAATGACTAATTACGATTGCTATTAAACCTATACTTATTTTTGAAAGCTAGTAATGAACTGCGTCAAGTTGCTTTCAGTTCCTCTCTATTTCCCAACATATAACAATGATTATTTTCCGCATAGATTTACCACTTTTCATTATAAAATGGGCAAAATAACTCTAATCAATTTATCACTATCATTATTTTGTTATTCTAATATTAAAATTTTTACGCTTATTCAACCTAACCTAACATGATATCAATTGATGAACTTATCACATAGGACATTTCCTAAATTCGTACGCCATAGGAGAAGTAGAAACGACAAATGTCGCTAAAATGTCCTAGAAATAAGGTACACAGAGAGACACACAACGCTGCAATCAGTTATCACCACCACTACCAATATTGCCATCGGCATCAAAAGAACTACAAAAACAATGAGGAGCTGCTGCCCGGCTGTCCTGTGATCAAAAAGTGGACCTTTACTCGCTCACAGAGAGAGAGAGAGAGAGAGAGGGAGGGAGATGGACTGATATGCATGTATGAAGATCAGTTTTGAAACAGTTCTTCATGTGATAGAATGTATATTCCCTCCGATAAGGCAGAGAATGGAAGGATAAGAAGTTAAGTAATAGAAAAAGTATTTGGCAACATTGCAAAAGAACATTTGTACCTTCTGGTTCCTCTTCATTTCACCTTTTTTACATTTCTCAAAAGTACATTTATCACACGTAAATCTAAATTAGATGATTTAATTGATGAGATTTAGTTTGGCTTTATGATAAATCATAGCTATTTCCTTCTTTATGAGCTACATTTTTTGATTTTGTTGTTGAGAAAAATCTGAAACGATGCAGAAAGACATTCTAAGATAAAATTAGAAATGAAAGAAAAGGAGAAGGAGCGATGCTTTTCTTTTCTGTCTGATAACTTATCTTTCTCTTGGCTCTTATCCAGCGAAGTTTTTTTCTTTCTCATCTAATAGACGTTTCTGTCTCAGCGACAAGTGAAATCTGATAATCTTACTGCACTAAACATCCGGTTAATTTTCATCCTTTTACACTAAATAACACTCAGTATGATCAATATCATGATATCGTATGATCTGATAAGAATAAAATGAATATTTATTTACTTTATTGGATGAATCATTCAATCAAACAATTCCGAAATGAAATGGGTATAGAGGAACAGAAAATTGTACTCCTAACACCAAATTGTCATATGATCAATCAGATACGGTACAATACGAGAGGATACGATATGTCATCCCTAACCTTTTCCTTTGCAACGATGTAAACTGGACAGTAACCATAAAGAATTACAATCAATAGCGTAACAAACTGTTTTTGAATATTATGAAATTGAAAAAGATTATTTGAACAAACTTTTAAACTTGAAATACACAAATTTTCATTAAAGATTTTTTCAGAGAATCAAATTTACAGTAGTTCGTACAATTAATTAATCTTTCTACTAAGTAGTTCGTACAATTAATTAATCTTTCTACTAAGTATCATCGAATAAAGCAGATTTTCGATTTTCTATTAATAAAAAACTGCAATTTCAGTTGGTAAAATGGAAAAGAGAGAGTAGTGATAAAATGATAAACCTTGGATGAGAGTGAGAGGAATATCGTTCTTCTTCTTCATCCACACTGCTCTTACGGTTACCTTTCGTTTTCACAATTGAGATTACATTCCCTGTACTTTTCACATCTGCCACGTATCCATCCTTCATTTTCTTTTTTTCCTCTTCTCTCCCGTACTGAATAACAATAACAAATTAATCAATGAACTGAATTTTTTTATTAATCAGAATTACAAAGCGAAGAAAAAATCAAGAAATACACATTATGAATGTAAGAAAACATCCATCCAACGATACATTTGATAACTGATAAAAGTAATAAGTTAACGAATGATTCTTTAATACCGATCGATTGATAGTTAATAAAAATTTTTTTAATTTAAATTAGGAAAGATTTATATTTGTATTGTTACTAATATTTATCATATAAACGATAAGAAGTGATATACGATTGAAATGATAGATCAATTTTTTGAAACTGAAGCGAAGGGAAAAGATCGCTTTTGCATGTGGAACAGAATATCAAACTTTGATCACTCCTTAGCAAAACTACAACTTCCTAATATTTCTGAGCGCTTTAAGCAATTATACAACTATACTAATAGGTTCTATGCTCTAGTCTACTTCAATATTAATCTATCCCGTAGAACTGAATGAAATTTTTCAGGAATGGAATAAAATCATTCACAAAACCTAAAAATTCTCGTCTCATCAATTACCGAAAACAAATATCTAATTTTAAAACTTGCAAGCCTTGATATATTTTTAAATTTCGAAAATGAAAATAACACTACAAGCCACAAATGCTACAAAACCACTAAAATTGTGAATGTCTGTGTATGTGTGTGTATGTGAAAACGATAAAATGACGAGAAGGAACATATAGTAAAAAAGATGCTCAAACAGACACGGACATACACACGCAC